>VYZV01036092.1:5129-19550 GCA_013401275.1 Pandion haliaetus | reverse complement strand
CTGCTCTATAAATAACACCAATTTCCTTGGATCTAGGAGCCTTCTCCCTTACACACAGACTATCTTCGTAATCCTTTATCACCAAACTATTAACATTGCTGCTTCTCCTGTACCTTCCCTACAAGACTAGCTTAAGATTCAAACATGGGCTCTATTATTTTTTCTTTACAAGTCACCTCTTCACATCTGAATAGCCCCTTCAGGATTTGTGCATTTTCTTATCAAATGGGGGGTAGCATAGTTCTATTTCAGCCTTCCCATTTGCCCACGGTTAAGTTGAATGAATACATATTTTATGAGCACACATAGATAGATACTGCAGCTCAGGTGATCTGCAAGTTCTTGACATGGTAATTTGTTCAGATGGGCAAATGGACACTTAGTCCTTTCAGGAGTTAAATGTTATTTCAAATAAAGCTTCTTTTGCAACTCTGGTAGAGTAAGGAAACCTACATCCAAGGGAGAATCAGTCTCTCCTTAATAATATGTGTAGAGGCATCATGCAGCTGTTAACATTTGCTAATTGTGTGACCTTGAAAGCATAATTGTTGGCCTTTCTTATGCCACGTGTTTGAGGTGTCTTGTTTCCTTTTGCTCATTGTACAGTACCTGCAATTAGTCTTTAAGCTCTTTACACCAAGGAGTCTCTTGTGCAGTTTTATTTGCTGTTTAATACCCATTAAGATGGATTTGTTCTTCTTTTGCCAAAGTTATCCAAGTCACTCTATAAATATTTGAAAATAAACATGCCATTCTCTGGTTTTCATTGTTTGTTCAGAACTATTGCAACAGTTATCCAGGATGCTGTCTTAACTGAGGTTGAAAAAAATCAACAAATCTTGTGGGCTTTATGGAATACTTACATGATACCTAAATCATTTTGCCACTTAATCTACTTGGTATGAAGGATGTGTTTTTTGATTGACTATTCTCAGCTGATTGACTTTCCCTCAATTTGTTTTTTTTTTAAAGCTTTCCTACACTAGCAATAAGCCTCTGATATCTAAACCACAGAGGAGATATTTTGTTTATGCATATTCATAGGTGATTAAAGGAAATTGTACTTGTTTATTTTGCCCATATGAATTGTAATATCATCCATATTGATTCCTCCCTTAGAAAAAGCTGCTTAAAACTCATGTGAAAAAAGAGCAGGAATTCCCTGTAGAACTGTTCATGGTTAATTCTATTTTGAAATAAATCTTATGCACAAAAGGACAGTTTTATTTGATGCCATAAGAATAAAGATTCATACTTGCTATTATTTTACTGAAATGATTTTGTAATGCAAATTGAGCAGCTTTAGTATTCAATTACTTTTTTGCTAATATAAATGGTAGGATTATCATAGCTGTACTACAGCTTCAGCAGTTGGTATTATAAAAATTCAGCCAATTTCAACAGCTGCAGCTAAATGGTATCCTGTGGTCCAAATACTGAATCGAGGTACTGGTAATAGAAAGGCTTCTTTTGGACACAATTGTGATAATTAGAATACTGCATAATTTCTGAGTCACTGTCATGAATAAACAATAAAGGGAAAAAAAAAACCAACAGAATAAACATACAGCAGATATAAGGCTTTGTAATGCTGTGTTCTCACTGCAGTAGTGGATCAGGTAGAAGAGCCCACAGGCAAAGAGCTTCCTCTGCATCATCATGATGCCTATAGAGCTGGGTACTTAAGCTATTCTGGCATCACCTTGTGATGAGGAAATGTATGGTGGAACAGAAATCAGAAAGAGCTCAATCCTATCTGGAACATGTCCCATGAGTGCTGTCCTTATATACTGCCTAAGCACAAAATAGATTACCTGGATCACCCACAAGATGTATTATTTTGTTTTGGTTTGGTTTGGTTTGATTTGATTTATTTTATTTTATTTTTAATGGCAGGGGGGAAACAAGGGAGAAGGAGACATGGATTTGTATTTAAACACAGTGTCTCTAAATAAACACAGACTGCAGAACATCACAGCTAGAAAGGTCGAGAAGCACCCAGAATTGATGTGGCAGCTACTGAGACTGCTTCTTATCTCTTTCTGAAGCTGTCTGGGAAAAGTCCATGGTTGAAAAAAATATCCCTAATTTTCCCATTTGCAAGAGTCTGATTGGACTGGGATTAGTGGGAAACAGGAGTTGTTAATGAAAAAAAAGGTGCTTCTTACAAAAATAAATCCTGTGTAGTCATTAACTAGTTAAGGTAGCCCTTGCGAGGGGCTGGATCACAATCCTTTCCCCACTACTGATGTAGATGCATGCTATTTAATGAAATAGCAGACTATCAAACCATATTTTATGGATACATGATGAAGCTGAGAGGGAAGCAATAGCAGCCCTTACAACCTTGACAGTCCTATAACGTTTGGATTTAGCTATTAGCTCCTATGTTAACCTGAGATAATGCCTCAATTAAAGAGCTAACAGAGAGAGGTCAGAATGAGATTGGCTAAAGATCATACTATGACTCCTCCTAAGCTACCACCCCAGCATGTGGCACTTGGAGTGTCTCCTTCCTTGGGTCTGCTCTGAGGATCATCACTCCGTACAGGAAAATGCAGAATTACAATCTTTCTGTATCTTTCTATCTCATGTTTTTCACCTGTCTTCCCACTCGCAAATGAACATGCACACAACTCAAAAGAGGTTTTTGTAGTTCAAAACAAGAAAAATCTCCATCATGTACTTTGAGTGTTGCCAGTACAGTACATGAAATTTATATGGATTTTCAAAAATTGTACATAATTAGTTGCATATTATAAATTGTAAACGTGGCTGCTCTTGCTGTTTTAATAAGTTACTGAACACCATTGCCATCAAATTTCACAAAATATAAACTCCTTTTGTTTTAATTTTATTTAGAATTTTGACTAGAATAAAGTACAAAGAATAATATAAACTTTTCCATTATACCTTCTACATGATGCCTGTAATGTGGAAACTGTTAAGAGCCTGCAAATTCATTCAAAATTAATTTGATTCCATATTATTACATATAAATTATTTTTCAGCATAAACTATGTAATGGGTTTTTTCATTTGTTGTGTAAAATCCTTGGTAAAACAAAGTCCCTACACTTGTCACTTTCTGTGGTACTGGGCCTATGTCAGTTTGTCTATGAGGACTGGGATGTTTTTGTATAGACATGATATAAGCTGCCAAGTCATGTAAATGTAACCAACGTTCTAGTGAGGTTACTGGAATGACATAAGTAACTGAGGCATTGACTTATGAGGCAATAACAATAACAGAAGCTGGAAAAGGGGTTATCATCTCAGTATCATTGACATCAAAGATGGAAACTATGGACCAGATTCTATGTATGCACCATCCTGGACATTCTTCATTTGTCTAGAGAAGCCAGTGGGCTGAGGTTTTGGCTGTTTTGCATTTTTGAAAGGAATTTGATGTGTCATCTTATTTTGCTGCAAAGTTAGAAGAACTCTGTCATGGAACAGAAATTTTTGTCTTTGTTGATAATAAATGTACAGTACAGTTTTCTACTTTCCACGGAGGTGTCCTGGTTTCAGCTGGGATAGAGTTAATTTTATTTCTAGTAGCTGGTATAGAGTTATGCCTTGGATTCAGTATGAGAAGAATGTTGATAACACACTGATGTTTTCAGTTGTTGCTCAGTAGTGTTTAGACTAAGTCAAGGCTTTTTCAGCTTCTGATGCCCAGCCAGCAAGAAGGCTGGAGGGGCACAAGAAGTTGGGAGGGGACACAGCCAGGGCAGCTGACCCAAACTGGCCAAAGGGATATTCCATACCACGTGATGTCATGCCCAGTATATGAACTGGGGGGAGTTGGCAGGGGTGGGGGCTGATCACTGCTCTGGAATTAACTGGGCATTGGTTGGCGAGTGGTGAGCAATTGCATTGTGCATCTCTTTTTTTCTATATTCCAATTCTTTTGTTATTATTATTGTCATTTTATTACTGTTGNTCTCCCTCATCCCACTGGGGGTGGGGGGGGGAATTGAGTGAGCAGCTGTGTGGTGCTTAGTTGCTGACTGGGATTAAACCACAACAGGAGGTCATCAGGTCTGTGGCCCATCATTACTACTGCTTTCTATCATCATAGACTGATACATAAATAGGGTAAGGCAGCTGCCAGTCCAGCTGTTGAGTTTAATACTACTCTGCTTTCATACTTTAAATGCACAACTGAGTAGCCTCATTGGCTCAGTCTGATAGACTACTTTAGCTAGTGGCTCTTTTCATTACATGGGAAAGAGCATACGCTTGTCAAATTGTTAGTCTGGATCAAACGAGAGCCTTTGACACAACTATTCAACAGCCTCCAAATCTAAATTACAACAACCATCTCAGTTTTTACTTGTTGTGGAGGAAAATTACCGTATATAGGGATACTTTCAGAGTCAGTGCTGGAGGATGCTCAGGAGATGTGATTATTTGGATAGCAGCTTTTGCCATCACGTTTCATTCCCTTTAGCCTCCCTGCCAACATTATGGCATGAACTTTTGAACAAAGTTGTGGATGTATCAGGTCACGGTAAGAACAGTTGTACTGCATATCCATGAAACATGGACACTAAAGAAGCCTGAAACTTGAAGTTTTCTGATTGGCTTCAGCAGCAGTCCCATCCTAAGAATCAAAATAAGGTCAGTGACCAAAACATTGGTACCTGCAAAGATCCACTACTGCAACTGAGTTCCATTTTGACAGCACTTTTGCTAGAAGCAGACTACAGGGTTGGAAACAACAGAATTATAAACCACATTTACCAAGAAAAGCCACTGCATAATTAGTGGTTGTATGCTTCAAAACTTTAGGTGGCATGGCAACATCACAGTGGCAGCCTTTGTCTAACAACCAGAGAGCTCATTTTAATAATTCAGCCAAAATCTGGTCTAGCTGGCATTCAGTCTTCACTGAGGCTCCCTTACTTTGGGATTTGTCTCCTTAGTAGGAGGCAATTGGATCAAACCACAGACTCTGCCCCACTGCGCCCTTTGCCTATGAGTTTAGCGCCAGCTATGACCTGCTGTGAGATTTATGTATTGACCATGACAAAAGGGCTATAACCAATTAAATTAGCTGCTGATACTTCCTCTTAATAATTTCCTAAACTGGCACTGCTTCCAGTCCTTTTGATTTATTGCCCACATTTCTGAGACACAGCCCCAATCTACCACTGTTAGTAAATACCCCTCTCAGAGAAGGGGAATGCTTAGTTCAGGATAGGGCCCTGCTGCAGAAAGGTGAGAGGAAGAGCCCCTTTCACTGCATCATGCCAAAATGGGAAAATTTGGTGAAGCAGCCGTCACCTGCCAACAGAGGAGAAATGTGTTGCAATGCTGCTGCACGTCTTCACTCTGTGTTGACATTTCTTTCAGGAGTGGGAATACTGAAGTAAGGTCCTCTACCTTTCAAATCATCCCATTTAACTGTCTATATGTCATTGCTAAATACATTGCACTTTGCCTGAAGATTCACTATATTTTGTATAATTTAGAAGTATAAAAGTTGGATTCAAGCAGCAAGCACATTCTGAGGTGAAAGTCTGTGATCTGGACTGCAGATCACCTTAGAATCCACTGTACAGCCCAGGATGTTCCCCCTGACATTACCCTCACAAAACTGTGGACTGTATTCCTATCTCAAGCCATAAGTTTGGGCTTCTTCCATTACATGCAAAACAACATAATTAACTTACTTTCTAATGAAAAATGACAAGTCCTGTTCAGCCTATGAACTAAATTGCAAGTGGAGGTTACAGACATGCAGTATGCATGCAGTTGACCTTGGTTCACTTTATAATGAGGTTTAGAAGTCTTGGGTTTTGATCAAATGTATCCCATAAGATTTGGATTTTACTCTGGTACACAATAGCATCTATTTCCTTTTTTTGAGTTATCCATATAGCAAAATGGGATTAGCAAGGGAACTAAATATGAAGATGGCAAATTGTTGAAAGAGTTGGTTTATATGCAAAATGTTGGTTTATAATGTGATGAAAGATTTGAGTCTGATTTTCCTATCTGGATTCTTGCCTCATGCAGGGAAGTTGTAAGCATTTAGACAGTAAAATTCCGATAGAGACATTTTAAATCTCAGTCTAGCTCTGAGTTTCATAATGGTACAAGTGGGCTGTCATGTGGGAGGGTTTTGGCTGAGTGTTTTTAATCTGGTTTCCTATGGCTTAGATAGAAGCCACACAGGTCTCACTGGGGTCAGCCTTGTATTTGTGGCAAAGTGAAGCCGGGATGCCCCAGAAGGAACAGTGAAGGAATCATGTGCCACTCAGGAGGACCATTTCCTCAGTGAGCTGCTCCACCCTACAGGACTAGTCAAAGGAGACATGAATAGAAACCAGCTCTGCCTTGTGCTTCTTGTGCTTTACAGTTAATAAAGAGCTTAGCACTAGCCAGCAGCATCAGATGGAGACCACTTAACTCAGCTCTCCAAGCCAAGCACAAGCCTCTCATAATCTGGTCCATTGCATATGCATCTGTCTCTTGTATCCATAATTACATCATATACATCCAGGTTTCATAGATTTCTAGCACAAATGTGTAAGCAGAACAAAATGGGGGAATTACCGTCCAAACAAGTGATTCTTGTGGGAAAAAGTGTTATGAATGCTGCTCAGAATATTGCACGCACAAGCAAAGAGCATACTACCTGCTGTCCAGTGCCAATAGTAATTGCAGGTTTAGCAAGAGATTGGGGAATTCAATGGACAGAACTCATGTGACTGAATAAAATTTTGAGTACATGAAGCTATAGAAATATGTGTGTTTACAATCTAGTCTTGGAGTCTGTGTTATCCATTTGTTCACTTCAAGGCAAAATAGGAAAAATAATTATTCTTTCAGCAGAAAAATACTAAAGCTGTAAAAATTTCCATTGATTAATCCAGAAATTACCCAAGAACTTGAAGCATTTGTTCACCATAACCTGTAATTTTGCTGACGGGCTGCAGCAAGGCTCTCAGAGCCAAAAGGGTTCAGCTGAGGTGACACAGTAAATGCAGAAACATGCTGCACTGAAGCTGCATAGAATTTCAACTCACAGCGTTTGCTTCAAGGATAATAACTGTGAACTCCAGGGCAAACTTCCCTTATAGAGAACTAATGAGTTTTTGCAATACCTCAGAACATCCTGTACCTGCTGTTGAGCTCTGAGTTAAACAAGCAGGAAGGAAAGTAACTGTCATCACACCCGTCTTCTTCCAGTCCTGTGGTTGTATATATGCTGCTCTATGGTAAGTCATTTCACCTCCAGGTAACTCTTCACAATTCTGGATCAAATTGTTCCTCTCCACAAATCTAAAAAAGAACAATTGAGTTGAGACATTGTGAAGATTTGAATGTTTTCTATGCCATATATTCCTACTAGTTCATTTCAAATTCATTGTGTTTGTAATAAGAATGGGAAAAATATTCAAGAGAATTATTTACTATCAAGCTACAGTTTTATCAGAACCAGAAAAACAAATAACAAAATGAAGCTCTTGGTAAAAATGGATTGGAACTTTTTTATATTTAATTTCAACTTTTTATTTGTTTCCTTTTCATTGTGAATTGCATAACATAGCTAATTGTTAAAGTCAGTGTGTCTGTCTTACCTAATATGCCAAAATGAGATTAATTGAAATTACAGAACACAACATTTTGACATAATGAGAGAAAACTGTATTAGTGATTTAACAAAAATGAATTCCTATTCTGTGGGAAACATTAAATTTTTTACATTTTTGAAAAGGAAATCTGATCCCCAAACTCCGTAATTACATACCTCAAGGGCTGTTATTCGACCTCAGATGTATATGATGTCAGGCTTCTGATACTAAACAAAAATCTATACAAGCCAATTTCCAACTTTGCTTGGGTGAAAAGAGGCACACAAATTGCAATTGCCACAGCTTTGAGTTGGTATTTTTCACATACAAGTAAAATACCTTGAGCAACTTGCCTCATGACTGCAGTCCCCATGCAAGCAAGGCCTTCTTGCTTGTGTCAGGTATGTTTAGGGAGGGGTTTACCTTCACAGGATGCTGACCCATGCTATTTAGTCTGGGGATATAGAGCTATCAACATTCCCCAGGGAGCCAGGGAGACGGTCTCTTTCTCCAGACCCACAGCCACGTGACCCCTGCATGAATCCCACAGCTGGAACTATTGCTGTGCACGTCAGCACTGCAGTAGGTCTCACCACTGCAGTAGGTCTCACCGCAGCCTTCCTTTCAGACTGCCTGCAGACCTCACCTTCCCCTGCTGCAGGCAATGTCAGCAACTCCTGCTGGAACCTGCCTGAGTCTTGCAAAGTGCAAGCAGGATGAACAGAGGCTGCACAAACTGCCAAGACAGTCCTCAGACCAAGCATGTGAAACACCTAATTCACAATAATGCATAGGACACGCCCAAGATTCCTCCTTGAAAATCTCATCCAGGCTGTTCTGAGGATATGCCTAAACACCCTGGACACCTTAGGTTATATCTACACTGCTAAAGCCATTTGCTCCACACAGTGATGGCTGACACCAATGCCTGGTGGCTCAGGGTGGCTTGTGTCCACGTGGCCTCTCTGGATCAGACCAGCCATTTGACTAGCGTCTTCTATGCATCTCACATTGCACCTCTAGATACAGTCCAGTAACCTAAACCATCCCAAAGCCCATTCCCTGGCCCTGAGGGCTAGCTACATTCTTAGTTTTCAAATATTTTCTGCTGTAAAAGAGTGTGGCAGCATACAGACTACATATTGGTAACACAGCTTGGATGCATGTCTGAACTTTGCTTAACAGTAGTTTAGGATAGCACTAGATGGCCTAAACGATAATTGTGCAGGTGACTGTTCTACTACTTTAACACTCAAGATGATCAAGGTGCAAAACCCGGACTCATTCCTTCACTGTTGGTGCAATACTTAGTCTTATCCCTGTGTTATTTCATTTACTAACAGAGAAGTAAATCTATAGCCCTGAGACAGAATTACTAATTTGTTTTCTTATATTTAATTTTGAAATGCCTGCGGTAATGCAAGTGCTGTGTCAAAATTAACCAGGGTCATTTTTACATACTGTGATAACATCATACATGTCTTGGGATGGGGCTAGAGAACTTGTGAGGGTGACCACAGGTATGTTGTGGTCCTGCAGGAATACAGATGTGCTGGAAGAGGGGTGAAAACATGTGAGTGAGCAAACCTGATGCATAGGTGGTACGCACTACCCATCAGAAACAGCCTCTGGACCAAACCATTGCTGAAACCATATGCTGGTTTCATCATAGAATAAGTATTCTCTTCATGTTCCAGAGAACTGAAGTGAACTGACAAGCACACAGTGAGGATGCCATCAGAGCCCAGCCCTCCCCCCACGAGCAAACAGGAGAGGCAACTTGTTTGCCAGTACAGACTCACCTCAGTGCCATTCCAGGCTAAATTAAAACAGCAAGTTTGAAAGAATCTGTGTCTTTTCTACAGCAGATAACGGAGATTTCTGTTTTCCCGCAGAGCTTTAGAATGGTCACAGTGACATTAAAATGGTATATTCATCCACAGTGGTTTTGTGTAACCCTGTATGTACACTTTTGCAATGTTTCATAAAACCATTCCTAGATTACACAAGCCTAGAGAAATGCTGATTAAGCTGTACAGTAAATCTGAGTCTGAAATATGGATAATTAACCACTGCAGCAGCTGCCAATAACTGCAGGGCAAGAGCTTCTTTTAATTTTCCTTCAAAAGCTGAAGGAAGCAATGTTTGATTGTGAGACTTCAGCCAACTACAGAAGAAAACAGTCTAGTATTCTTTGCCTTTGAAATAACATGATGAAAATTACCAGCACCTTCTTTGTGAGACAGACAACTCTAAATCAGGATTCAAAAGATAAACAAATAAGTGTGCTATACATATGTGACTTAGTATAAGAAACAATAGTTTGAAGACAAGAAGAAAGAAGTGGGGAGTTGAGAGAAGACAGCACTGCTTCTGAGAGGGAATTCCATCTTTGGTTTAGGCAAGGGATCACTGTGGGACCTTGAGAAAGTCACATCCCAGACAAGTGCCTCAATGTCTCCATTATAGATTATTCTGAAAGCTAATGACAACAAAATTATATAAAATAATTATATAATATGCAAATATATATTATTTAAGTGTATCAGCTATTAAATATAGAAACAGTGGAAGAGAGCAAGATTTCTTCAGTATATGCTGTATTCGAGCCTGTAAGAGTCATACAATCAACAGATAAGCATTCCTCTTTCTGCTTCCTTTCTTGCCACAAGACCAAAACCAAGAAGTAATTAAAAATGCCAGTGGTCTGCACTCTAGCAGTATCTTGCAATCAGAGGAGGTGGTGAGGTAGCAAAGGGGGACAGACTTTTGTAGTCCAGCTAGCTTTTCCATAGACATATATAATTTTGTTTACCTTCTGGAGTTCATAAAATGGCAAGAGGTATTATTTGAGATTTTTCCAACACTGCCTCCAGATTTCTGGAAAGCCTTTCAGGCTTATCCTAGCACCACTATATAGAAAATGTATGGATAGAGACTGAAGGCACTGTTGTCCTTCCTGCAGTGAATTAATTTATGCAATCAACTCCTATATTTGAATAATGTGTAAAATGAGATTTGACCTGTTATCTGTTTTCATACTAAACAATAATTTTCAGTAGCCTTTTCAAATTTCAGCAGCCTTTCCAATTTATTGCCTTAAAAATCCCAATTTTAAATGCTATCTAATATTATATATATATTGAGAATAAGATATAGTTTCAAGAGTGAAATAAATCCACTCAGTATCAGATTCATAATTGAGGCATGTTGTTGAACACTAAATAGTTTCTTCTCATGCAAAATCCTCGGTTATAATTACATTCAGTTATGTTAAAAATGCATATACAGGGGGGCTGAGTAGACCATGACTTGCTCATGGTGAGACTCTAAGTTGCCACTTCATATTCAGTCCTGGTGGTTAAGTGACTGAAAGATGTTAATTGTTCAATATCCCACATGAAATGAGATGCGTGGTCTCAGATCGCTAGAGAAGTGTTTAAGATTACAAGAACACCAACTCACTTGGCACTAACTGGAAACTTTATTGTCAGCCTCAGCTTATATGCAAATGCAGGGATGCAGCACACTGACCAAGCAGCTATTAGAATGATGATGGCCTGTACACAAAGAGACCCTGAAAAAGCAATAAGTGGATAAGAATTAAATTGTTACTGTTTATTTTATATATAGTTCATGAATTAATAAAGGCTTTAGGGCTGGAGATCCACTGTCTTTGACTAAAGCATAATTTACTTCTGAAAGAAAATGACATTTAGGAGAAAACAAAATGAGATTTCAAAATGTTTAGGGAGACTCAGCTCTGGGATTTGTCACAGGATTCAGTGATAAAAATCCCCTTGTATTGACAAGGGAGTTCACTTGGGAAATTGGACCTTATGGGTCACATTTACCCTAACTTTAGCTATATAAAATGTAATTTAGTTGTAAACTAATTATTTATGAACTGTCTGTAATCAAGGGAGAAAAAAAGAGAATCAAACCACTCTGTCTATTCTTAGCACTTCTGTCTCTCTATCAAGTACACAAGGAGCCCAAATGATGATTCACTGTAGGTAGTAACTAAGTGCTTGAACTAGTCACATAAGTTTCCATGGCTAATGTTAGAAGTAATTGATCCCATTCCTTCTTTTCATGAAATTGTATTCTTCTTCAAAAGGCCTTTGCTCACTTTGCCTTTCTGGGATACTGGAATTGTCTTGCAGCTGTACCCACTGGAGGACACTGAGCCTCACTGTGCCCCTACCCTCAGGGGCCCTGAGCATCTTGGCCATCAGGCTATGGAGGGGAGCAAGACTGCTCCCATGGCAGTGCTAAGGGAAAATTATGGAGCAGAGCTGGGCAAAACTCTGCTTTTCTATTGAACTAGACAAAAGGGGAGAAAAGTAATTTCCTTTCAAAGTTCTCTTCCAAGTGCATATTGTATTTTCTATAGATTCTGTAAACATTCAAAGTCCATCTCAAAATATCTCCAGTTACAAGACAGTATCTTTCATTTTTCCTTGTCATGACCCTTCCCCCTTCTATGGTGGGATGAATTTGAGAGTGTCTGGCCTATAGTGAATATACAGGGAAAAGTGGAAAAAACCAAGACATGTATAAAGTATCTGATTCTTGGTCTACCCTCTCAGCTCCAGCAACGATCAGTTTAAATATTTCCTGGGCCAGCCAGACATTGCATCTGGGTTACTTATGGATGTATTCCTATGAATTTCTCTAAACCCTGTTTAAATCCGTTTGTATTTTTGGCATCCACAGCATCTAGTGGAAATGACTTCACAGTGCAGTTATGCAACAATACGGAAAAGTATTTCCTTCTGTTTAATTTAAACTCACTACCAATAACTTTATTGTGTATGTGTCCTCCTGAGTTCCTGTACTGCAAGAAATCCAACAAGTCTTCCCTGTTCTCCACACTATTCATAAATTTATGCAACTGTCATATTCCTCTAAGTTGTCCTTTCCAAGATGAAGAGGTGCATTTAATTTAGTCTCCCTACATATGGAAAATATTCTCCACCTCTATCAACCTTATTGCCTTTCAGCCCTATTTTATTACTACTACAATATGGCATTATTGGTAGGTGGTTCTTTTCCCACAAAAAACAGCTAATACAATTTTTGTACTATTTTTACACTACCACAGCTCAAAAGCTTCATATGAATATGCTTCTCTTCAGCCAAAGCATTTACTACCTCCAAGACTGAATCCTCAGTAACTATGTATGACATATAGTAAAAGAAAATCAGTTCCTTCATATCTCATGTGGAAGCAGTTGTATTTTATTGAGGATTTTACTTATGGATCTCTTTTCAAGTTTCTCACACATTGTGAGAATTGTCTAACAGTTTTAACGCTTGAGATAGCCTAGCATGCTGCTCATTCTAGTGGCATTTCAATACCTTCTGAGAGTGTATTGATTCATCCAGATATCTTTAGGTATAAATATGGGAAGAGAAACAGATGTTTATGCTAATATTTAGTGTTAGTATAACATCCCTACATCTCTATTCTGCCTAAGTCATAAGTACAGCCAATTTTGTTAGGCACATCCACATCCCATCAGCCTCTATTACTTCCTGTGGTGCCAGTAATATTTAAAAGTGAATTACTGATTTCAGACAAGAAATGAAAAAAAAAGAAAAAAAGAATGTGTTCATGTTATTTAAAAATGAGCATTTCTCCAGAAGATATATTGCAGTGAGCAAATGCGTACTGGCAAATGGACTAGATATGGGATTTGTATCATTTACTGGAAACCTTCTAGTAGCATAAACAAGAACTTCATCAAACTCACACTCCAGAGTCTTAAGGCTGACCTCACATGCTCTTTGTATCAACAGACGGGTCTGTCTATCTGACTCACACTTGTTCCATGCACTCAGGAAGCGTTATGCCTTAGCAATCCTGAGACCCTGAGGAACTATATAAACCAGTCTGTGAGCTGGAATATGCGTTCCTTTTTTATATTTGTTGCAGACGAAAGTAGAAAGTTCATGTCGTTTGGGGGAACACTGCTGGCCATATTTCAGACAATAGAAAAGTGATAAGGAGTTCAGGAAACTTCTCTCTTGGCATCTGATTTCTCAGGTTTTGAGTTTACAGGATGTGCCTGGTGCACCCTTTAGTATCACTGAATGATTTTACTAGTGATTTTTTTTTTCTCTTTTGAAATGTATTTATTAAACTTCAGCAAATAAATTGCCAAGACAAAGAAGGGAGATGAAATACCTAAACATTGGCTTTTTAGTAATTTTTGTACAATAAAGATTCTTGTATCAGAACTATGTGTTCTGCTATAAATTCTCATGACATGACCAAAAACAAATAAAATAAAGTGGAACAAAATAAAAATAAAATTAAGAAAAATCATATATGCATGTAATTATGACATTTTCATTCACAGATTAAGTGTATCTGAATACCAGAGATCTATCATAGAATCATTTAGGTTGGAAAAGACCTTTAGGATCATTGAGACCAACCATCAACCATGCCCACTAAACCATGTCATGAAGTGCCTTTTCTACTTGCTTTTTGAATACCTCCAGGGATGATGACTCCACCACTTCCCTGGGCAGCCTGTTCCAATGCCTGACAACACTTTCGGTAAAGAAATTTTTCCTAATATCCAATCTAAACCTCCCCAGCTGCAACTTGAGCCCACTTCCTCTCATCCTATCACCAGCCACCCGACAAAAGAGACCAATACACGTCTTACTACAACCTCCTTTCAGGTAGTTGTAGAGAGCAATAAGGTCTCCCCTCAGCCTCCTTTTCTCCAGGCTAAACAACCCCACTTCCCTCAGCCGCTCCTCACCAGACTTGTGCTCCAGGCCCCTCACCAGCTTCGTTGCCCTTCTCTGGACAC
>VYZV01036086.1:316-14451 GCA_013401275.1 Pandion haliaetus | reverse complement strand
CTAAATCTTTGCCAAATTCCAATCTTAACAACTCGGGTCGGGGCTGTAATATTCAACTTCTTCTTTAGAGGAGTTTCTGATGTGCTCATTACTCAGACGGACACAGCCTTTATTTACTGGCAAAGAGACTTCTGCATGTGTGCCCAAGGACTCTAAGCCCAATGTCCTTAACTCAACCTAATTAATTCTTCAGAATATAAACTTAATCCAGGCAACACCACTCCATATAATTTTTGTGACCGTGGAAGAAGAGATGTGAAAATCCCAATTCCACTACCTACTCAAAATCTCATCCGGAGAAGCTTGTAACCCCAGGCTTTGGTTTGCTGTTTGAGAAACAGTGGGATTTTTAGACTGAGAAAATATAAAATGTCATTAATTCACTGTTAACTGGTACACAAATATGCATCAGTTTTCAATAATGCCTAATGTATAAAACCATTTTTTTCCTGTATAGCAACATGAGAGATGTATTCTAGCAAGTTTGGAATTTTTAATATCTTTTTCAAATGGAGATATATAATATTTGGGTTACTCTTCTAAACTTTGATTTCATCTTTTCCATGTTATGGAGCTACAAGTCAGATACAGTTTTTGCTGCCTCATCTTTGGACCCTCACATTCATTTCTTACCACCCTTTTCTAGAAGATATTAAAGAAAAAGGGAGAGAGAAATCTCCTTGATTTCCAAAGGTGGGTTTTTTTTCCCAAGTCAGTTTTCTTACTAAATCCTATCTTTTTTTAAGTTGCAAAATCTTTAAAAATTCTTTTACTCATGTAACAGCTTGAATAATGACATATTCTTGCATATTCTTTACCACAAATGGACCTGTGCCACTCAAGAGTTTATGGAAAACATGCTCAATTAATTATACTTAGATTCCTCTACAGAACTATGGCTTTGCCTAATATAGTCAGAGAAAAAAGCCATTTACACTGTCCATGCTGCTTTTGAAGTACTGGTCCAAACCAGATCTCAAATCGAAGCTCTCCCAGAGCCACACTTCATTGACTCATTCTGCACCCAGATGTAAGCCTGGGATGATGTCTAGGAAACGCTGGGAGAAAATTCATTTCTTCATTTAAACCTAACACAGATCTCTGCACAGCCACCTGATATAGGGCCACCTATGGGTGTCTATGACCTATACTTTGAAGGACCCTAATATGGAATGCAAGATGAGATTTGTAGACACTGAGCTTAGGTGGATGGACTTTGTAGGAAACCTGTGCTATGGATGCCCTTATGCAGCATGGTCATAAGCAAACGTATCTTGTGGGCAACAACATGTGTTCACAGTACCTCAAGGGCCTGATCTACAGTGGCATTGCTTACCTGAGGAAGTCTAGGTCACCATGAGCTTATGTAACAGAGTGAAGAAATAAGGAATTGAAAGTAAAGTGGAGTCAGCACAAAGGAGGAAGACAAAAAGAATTATAATACTAACAATAACAGAAAACAAGTTTTTGGTTTTGTTCCATACACATCAAGTTATTTCCTTTTCTCCTTTGTATACCAAAGTCATTAATTTTCTGTATATACAGATGTAAAGTTAGAATGAAGGAGCAGCCCACAGAAAAAGCACAAATAGAGGTCAAGCTGCAGAAAAAGGAGTAAGTGGTCCTATGAGAAGACCAAAACATGCATGAAGTATAAAAATAAACAATATTAAAAGAAAGCAACTCACTTTGGGGCATAGTTGCATACCAAGTAAACAGCTCGTCGCCAAACGGATCCCCAGACGTTCATATTGTGGCATGTGTGGATTGCGCAGCCTATACGATTGGAAGTGGCCCAAACCATCTGAATAAATATTTATTATTGGTGAAGTCCAAATTGAAAAGAAATATATATACATACATTTATTTGAGAGAGAGCTATAAATACATCACAGAAATGTCCAGTTTTGGACAGTAGATTTTGAATAGAAGAAGGTAATTTATATAACCTGTGTGTAATGGGTGCACATGGGTCCATAACATCGCATGGGGCACCTGGGGTTGCAATCCTGAGGATAAGGGAAAGCATAATCCTTCACCTCATCGTACCATGGCTTTACCAGCTGGAGAATAGATCGATACCTGGGTTTGTTTAAAATACAGAAAGAAAAACTTGTCATTTTAGATTTAGATATTTTGGAACTTTCTGCTGCTAATCCCTCTGATGCAAGTCACCTAAATACACATTTCTCCATGCATCCCTAGGGGCACAGTATTAAGCAATAATAGTCTTAAGCCAAATGAACATAGATGGATATAAATTGTTGCTAGAATACTGGACGATACTTGCATCAGTCTAAGATCTGGATCTCAAAGGCTGCTCGAAGGCTGACAAAATAACTGTTTTGTAGGATATCTGCCTACCTTCCAGTTCTTACAGACAGGTTCTGGCCCAAGAATCTAAGTAAGTAGGAAGGTCCATGGTCCCAAATGCATGTAGCAGCCCAAGCCTCTGCAGATTTGGCAAGAGTTTCATCCCAAACCTGACAAAATAAAATCTCCTTAGCAGTAGAACAGAAAAAACAAATAGCAATTACAGCACAAGAACACAAGAAGCAAGCATCTTAAAGTCACAAATATACGACATCAGATCTGTAACTAGGCAGGCAGCTCTTGAATTCAGAAAACCATGGGGCAGCATGTACAGGATCTAGCAGGACAAAATTCCCGCCCACATCATCAGAGGAAGCCAAGTGTTCAGATCTCTCTTTTTTCTGGTAAAGCCCCTCAATGAACAGGCATTCTCCTACCATTTTCCCCTCTGTGTTGATGAGATCCATGTGTGGAGAGGAGTGAAACGTTGGCTGGGACTCAGATAGAAGGTTAAAGCGAAGGAGACGCACACGGGGGAGAACAATTCAGCACAGGTATTACATACCCCACAAAACCCCAACACATTTGAAATAGGATCTCAGGAGTATCTATAACCAGAGACAGTGTGTGTGGCAGCTTTTCATATTTGAGGCCACAAGGTCAAGAAAAGGGATTCCACAAAGGCAAAGACTATGGATAATTTCCAGGTGCAGTATGAGTTTCATCACATTATTCTGCATGGGAGCTGACATTGTTCCCTGCCTGGAATAAAAAGATAACAGCCCAGTAAGAAGAGACAATTTGAATTCTTACGTTCTCCAGTGATAGGAACATGACAAGTGAACTTAAACACTGTTTTCTTTATATGCTTTGCCTGCTCACTTACATGCTTGATTTATAACTGCTGTTTTCTCCACACCAAATAGGCTTGCCTCAGCAGTAATGGAGGTATCAGCAATAGAACCTACTGCACCACTGCAGCTCCAGATAAAGAATATCTCACTGTTATATTACAAGTACACAAAAAGCCTAGCATATCTTAGTGTTTAAGTGATACCCAAGTAGGCTGTGGATCCTGGAATTAGATGTACATTTTGAATACCCCCAGTGGAGTGTTTTGGTGCAGGACAGTTTTAGTGAATTGCAGGCAGAAAGGCAGGAACAGAATGTGGTAAAATCACCTACCCAGATCATCAGAGCTTTTTAATCACAAACCCACTCACAAATCTTGAGTGGCTATGAAATAAAGAATATGCTCTCTGAGGTATGAAATAAGGGGCAAAGTCAGAAATAAATTTATCAAAGGATAAGGTGGCCCACATCACAAGTATTTTCTGTACTATGAGCTAATAATGATTTCTAACACTGAATTCATAGTTTTAATTTTGCAAACCTGCAGAGTGAAAAGACTGACCACAGATCATGGGCTAGGACAGTAATTCATGCCCTGACTCTGGTAGTTTGTGAAATTTCTCTAAGTGAAAAGGACAAAATCTAGTAAATTTTATGAAATTGCTGTATCATTGAACCAAGCTTTTGCTAATATGGAGTGGGTGAGGTACCTCCTAGATTAAAGCTGAAGAAGTGCAACAGAGATCAATATGAACCCTTAATGCAAAATGGAACCACCTTAGGGAAAGTAATATGGATGGTGCTTAAAGCAGAGCAGATTTACTTTACATCTGTTCATAAAAGGTCCCAGAACAAAGTCAAAGCAAATTGCCAGTAAAAGGACAAAACAGAGGAGTGTTAGGAAGAAGCGTGCTAAGAAGGAACAGTCTTCAATCCATGGAACACTTTGGCTTCAGCTCTGAAAAATGAAGGGAGTTTCTCAGAGGTGTTAGAGATAAGTCTATAACTTGGGAAGAGAAGGCTAAGCTGGAGCACTAGGGTACAGGAGAGGAGACTCAGGACTTCTATTGCACCATCCAAAACCCAGGAAATGTTCCAGGGCCCAAGGGGAAGAAAACTGTGTACAGACATTTCTTCTGCTTTGTATCTTTGCCGTTAAGTCAACTAGCTGCATGCGGCCAGCGTACAAAAAAACTTTTATAATCTCCGTGGTACATCAGTGGTTCCAAAAAGAGGGCTTAAAGAGGGGGCAACAGGAGGTACAAGCATAAAAGTGTGCCTGGGGAATGTGCCTGAGAGGCTGGGGCCACAGTCGGCCTTTGAAGCCTGCCTAGGCCCAGGGGAACAGAAGAGCACATGGATCCAGTGCGTGGGTCCAAACGCAGCTGCCTGGTGTGCATCCATAATGGGCAGCTCCGCCAGGACTGTGACACCCCATAAACACCCTCCTTTGCTGGGATTAATCATGTTTCTGGCACGAGTGCTCCCTGCCAGGAGGCTGAACATGAGGTTTGCATGCTTGCTCCCAAGTGACCTGGCTGCAGTCCCACAATAATCTAAATGTGTACTGTATTTGCACAAATAGCACCGAGCTCCTGATTTCTACCCAGCATATTTTTGCGTACTAAATTGCCTCACAAAATAGCATGTTAGGTGTTTGAAAGAAATGTGAATACTGGATTAGGTTTTCACTATTAATGCCCTCTCTAAACTAGGCATGGCCCCTGCCTTGGACAGTGAGAGCATTGCTAGTCCACTTTCATTTCTCCTCAGCTTCATTTTCTGGTTCTCAGGAATCATCTGCAGCATTTGACTGGTAAAGTTTCAGGGGGTTGTTTCAAACCCAGTTAAAAAAGTTGTGAGTTTGTCAGATAAGAATTACTGTGATATATAGCGTGCTCTGCTTTCCATTATCTATTCACTCTTGACCATTCTCTGGACGTATGAAATTTTTGGCAAACATAAAAAAGGAGAGGGAAAGAGAAAGAAAATAAACACTGGGTAAGAAATAAGGGAGAGGGGAGCATAAGCAGCACCTTTTAATTTCCTCCATTCCTCCATTAGCAGGCTAGTGAAAAGCCTTTGTACAGAGTCCCCTCCTGCTGTGTAAATCATTTCTATTTCATGGGAGAAGATAAAGTGCTTCACCTTCCTTATTTTATTTTATTTTATCTTCCCAGAAGAAAAGGTGGTCTCTGTCCCTCTAGGACTAGCTCTAGATCATCTCCATGAGAAAAGGCAAATAATTAATACAGGCTGAAGAAGAAAAATTATTATCTTATAGTGATCTAAAATCTTCTAAACTGTAAGAGACTGTACCACCAGTTCACCCCTTTCAAAAGAAGTCTGATCCTGAGTCCACACTTGTATTAACTTGTATCTCAGTTCAGTCCCCTGTTTTGGGCATGTAAGAGAACAGGGCAAAGACATTTAGGTTTTTGAACCCATGAGGCTTCATTGCTATACATAGATAAATAGCATGTAAAGAAATAGAAAAATATCCCCAAAAGAGAAACTGAAGTAACTTGAAAGCCAGAGGGACAGTTTCTGTATAAGGAGAAACTAAAAAGCTCAAAGTAATTAGCAAAGAGTTTAAAAAAAGTGTGAAAAGCAAAATTATAAACTCTGAAATGATGGCAAATCCAGTGTTTCTATATAAATGTGTTACAGAAAGCTGCCTGACATGAACACAAAATTGCAAAAGGGAAAAAGGAGAAAGATTTGCATACTCAGTGGGTCAAGATCTGAGGCAGTGACTCATCCTCAAATACTAATCCTGCAAACTCCCAGTGCCAAACTATGCTCATTCTCTCCCTGGGGATAGCAAATCTTCATTTGTTAGGTTGTTAGTAGTTGGGGAAGCAGTCACCTTCCTTCCACTCAGTATAAAGATCCCCCCCAAACTCTCCAGATCACTGATTTGGTCCAGCAAGGAAACCCTCCCCACTCCTCAACTGGGTCTAACTGAGCTGCGATAGAGTTAAAGTGTCTCACCACACTTCCACTGGCAACTTGAAGTGAACATCCTTTGGCCAATTTATTTTTCTTTCCTCAGCCAAAGATTATTTTCCTAGAAAGCTGTCCGACTGTGCTCTCTGCACTGCTCCCTGCAAAACTACACTTAAACACTACACTTGAAAATTGTTAAGAGGACTGAATACAGGGAACAGGCCAGTGCTTCTACACTGTGAGTTTCAACACCAGAGACCACTTTATGAGCTTTATGAGGCAGCTCTGGGGTGTTCTCTGCACTCACCCAGCACATGCTGGTTGAGAGTTAGGAATAAAATCTTAGCCTTAATAACACCAGCAGGAATTTTGCCAATGAGGCCAGAATTTCACCCAAGATGGGTTTTGTTTGTTTGTTTCACTCTGTAAACAAGTAGTAAAAGAAATTCTTTTATTCCCATAATGTATAATAAGCAATGGAGTGTAAAACGAAGTATCTTTAATGTTGAATTAAATTTCTTGAAACCCAAAAAGCGAGTCCCTTCCCCAAGGGAAGCACTTTAATGTTATGGGTCACAGTTCCCTTGTACCCTCCCTTTCTATAGCTGTTTCTATAGCTGTCTCTCAGTTGTTCTTAGATAATTTATATGTAGAAGGGATGGAGTTGCCCTTTTGTTCTTTGTTGGAACAGCTTTCTTTGAACAGCAGGTCCTGGTCACAACTATCCTTGGGTATTAAAATGATTGTGAATCTGAATAAACATTATGATGAAGAAAAAGAAGAGAAGCAACTACAATATTACAAAGATCTGTCCACAACATTTGTTGAAAAATAATTGGCTGTTCCCTTCTGACACTGATAGCTATTCTTTGAGGAATGCTGTATGTAACCATTAACTATAATCTGCACTTAGAAATACAGTTCTTCTGCTCATTCTCATTACATTCAGAATTGTACTCCTAATATCAATCATTTAAATGGAGTAGCTGTCTCTTGACACCCTGCTCAATGCACGTCTTAGGGGGCAAACCCTGTTGCAGAATAGGAGGTAAAGCTGAAAGCAAAAAGGTACTTCAGACAGTAACCTCACTACTTTATCTGTAAGTAGAAAACATTGAACAAGTTTACCAAAACAAATTACATGGAGCACTCTTAATTTGAATTACTTGTTCTTACTGCAAACTTTCTAAAGGACTGTTGTATTATAGCAAACATATTGCTACTCTAGATACATTTACCCTGTGGTAATTTTACTTAGAAAGTAAAAAGTTTCATATTCCTAATTTTAAATGCATTACTGCAACATCTATTAGCACAGCCTGAACATGCAAACTTTGCTGAGAACACCTGTGAATGATGAATATATGAAGTCATGGTTAAATTACACTGACTAAAACAGAGCAGGGATTCAAAGCAACATTCTCAGTTGTCTGGAGCCCATCATTGGTGCTAATGAAACATCAGGCCTTGGGATTTTGATGGTATGAAGGAACTGTGTCATTTGGGATCTGTACCTTTATTAATGCAGGGGGCATATATTCACCATAGGCCTTCAGTATGACTAGGTGAAATAGTCAATGTCAGACCCTCTTAGGACCTTCTGTTTTCATGGAGCACTTCACACTTTCGCTGCACAACAGGTTGGAGTCCTTATAGTCTGGCTTCATAGTATTTGTCCTGTGTAATAGGAAACTAAGTGTTTTTATTGTGCAAGATCTGATTCAGGATGTCTGGATATCAGTGAAGCTCATGACATGACTGTGTTTCTTCCTTAAATTAACCTGTCTCAGTAAGATGGTCCAAACACAGGCACCACAACATTTCTGCCTGGAACCAGTACTCAAACACTGGGTTTCAAGCTGACTTTGTGAGATGTCAGTTTGCAGTCCACAGGGCTCGAGGAAGCAGTCCATGTCTCTCAGAGCTCAGCTTGGCCATCCAAAGGATGCCAACACCTGGAGAAAATGCTACATCAGGTCATTTTCTGAGATTTTTCCATAGCTGGAAGAGCTAGAAACACAATACATAAGTGCATTTAATGAACATTAATTTCGTAATTTGCTGAAATAGGAGGAAAAGCTCAGTCATAGAAGTGGCCATGTATGTCCATTACTTTAGCTTCTTGACCACATGCCTTAAGGTTTCTCATTGCTTTAGAGACAACTTTTTTTAACATTTAGCAAAAAGACAGGAGACAGAAGGTTTCCTTAGTCTGTCAAGGCTCTCATATTTTGAGTGATGCAAATGAGTTCTGGGATGCTACAGATCATCCAAAGTATCGCTAGCTAAGTCAAGAAAGGAAAGGACAAATGTCTTGGAACTTCACATAGACCCTTGATGAATGCTCTTCTTAAAAACAGACAATCCCTACACCTGCAAGTATAAAAATGTTATATTCCTAAATTGCTTTTATATATACCAGCATATGTTACTGACTTGTTTCCCATTTCTGCAAGAGGACACTTCCTCACTATTTGAAAAATAAGCAGAATTTCAACATTTCTTAATTTTAAAATGAAAAAAAAATCTGGCTGCTCTATAAATACCAAAATGGGCATCGATTTCTATTACAACTCTTCAACACAGTCAAAGAAAAAAAGACAGACAATTCAGAATTTTCACTTTCCATGTTGCTGATACCTATCCTCAGATTTATGATCTGATTGGTAAATTCTCCAAAACATGCTGTGATTTTTTTTTCCCCGCAGAAAGCAATTACTGGCTTCTTCCAAAGTCATCAGTAAGATCTGTCAACACTTTACTGCATTTACTTTCCTTTAGAGTGATGTTACATTATCTTTTTCTGATGACTCACTACTTCAAAAGTAATAATAAAGTACACGTAGATAAAATGTTTATTTCAGCTTTCTCACAGGTGGACAAAAAGGACTGATTCAAGCAAAATACCTTGCAAGTAAAAAAGATACTTAAGCCAGTAATATCTTTAGAGCTGAAAAGGTAATTGAAAACTAATGCTTTAGTTGCCCCACTAGAGATGCCACACCTGAGAAAGAATGACTGATACTGTCACCTGGAATTGCACCCCTTTTTAAGTTGTTCTTTAAGTTCAGAATATGGAAGAAGAGGAAGTTAAGATCCATTCCTCCTGGCAAATATGGGGAGCGAGAAAAAAAATCAACCTACCCTTTGGTAGTCTGGTTCTTCATTATGCAGTGTGTGGAGAAAGGAGAACTATTCAGACGGGGATGACCATTTAGCCAAGGCTGACTTTCCGTAAGAAAGCTGAAACATTTTTAATTTTTTTCCTGATTTTCAGAGACTAAAATTAATCTATTTTCAGATTAATCAGATACCTTCCCTGATGTTCAGAATGCAGATCTCCGATGACAAAAGAAAATATCAGACTTAGTATTGTTATATCTTTATGCATGCCTTGTATGAGAGACGTCATTACTGAAGCAAATGGCAGTGAACTCTCCTCTTCTCTGCAAGTACTCTGAAATGGTTATTAATGCCAACAGGTAGCAATAAATTGTGATCTAAGTACAAAGGGAGCAGAACACAGTGTGAAACACTGTATTAATGCTTTTCTCATTCTGTGTGGATATGTGTTTGTAAACTGGATGGTTTCAGAAGCATTTAACTTTACAGCCCTCATTTTCTCAAAGAAAATATGAAAAAAATGTGAGAAGAAGAGCACTCCTTCCCTGAGATTGCCAGCAGACAGATTGCTAGACAGAAGATATGGTCTAACTGGGGAATCCATAAAGATATGTTTTTAACCTGGTAGCCTAGGGGGTCTGCTAATGGTCATTTTAAAGCACTCAAGCAATACAAAACCGTGCTTCCATTCTTCTTTTGCCATCATAATCCTTAATCTTTCCTGGCTCAGTTTTATTGCTAGTAGCAAGGAAGCTCCCCTCACTTACACAGGAGTACAAGAGAACCTCAGCAGAGCATTGCTCTGAATATTAAATACCCACAGCAGCCCTCAGTACTTTACTGTCTGGTTTTGGTTTGGTTTTTGGGTTTTTTTTAATATGACATACTAGCTAGGATAATATTCTGCGTATTTGTCAGTGGTAGAACAAGTACATTAAGCAAAACATACACATCCTGGTCACTCACTACCCTCCTAGGAATTGCCTGAGTGCCCATCGGGCAAGGGCTGCTGCCCATAATGCCATGACAGCCACAGTATGACTAGCCCCTCAGCTGGCTGCCATCAACTGTACAGCTGGAGTGACAAGCACCAGGTACAGGTTTGAGTACAAACTCAGAGCAAACAGGTGAAGTACACTGTTTTAATCACTTCTTCTTCAACAGCTGCTTTACATGACAGCAGTTATGTGATGAGATTGCAAATGAAATGTTGGGATACACAATTTGAATAGAGTTGCATGGCAACACTGTTACATTTTGCAGTAACAGTGGCAATTTGTTTGCCAGTTTTGGTGTCTTATTTGTCATTAATATGTTTACTGTGGACTCAAATTAGTGTCTTCACGTTGTTATTTGGCACAAACAAATCCACAGCAGTTCCTACACACCTCAGAAAGGTGGCCAGTAGGACCTTCTTTTAGCAGTGATCAGTCAAAAAAATTAACCTTTCTACCTCAGACTTCTGATTTCATTCTCCATTAGCCCTGTGCTTCTGCTTGTTTGCCCAGCTGAAGATCAGAAGCTCTTACTTCCAGAATGGCAGCAAGTGGGAAAGAAGAAAACCTCGATTCAAGCAATTTCTCCCTGTGAGAAAAAAGTTGGGAAGCTGAGGGATAAAATCCGACATATCCAGCCCATCTGTGCAGCTGCACTCCACAGCTGCTAGTGCAAGTCCCAGAGTGGATTAGCAGATGTAGGCTGCTACCCTCCAACATGCAGGTCTTGTCCTCATGGGTCATTCAGCCGTGCTGCCTTGCACCAGCCATACCACTTGCACGTGCAGCAGCCATTTCTCAGAAATCCCACAGCAGCCTGCAGGGCACACAGGGATCCTTTGCACAACTTCTCCCCTTCTCTTTTGTATAGTCGAACGTGTAGCATTTTCAGGTTCAGAGACTTTCTGTAGGACCCCCCACCATGTCCACTACCCCAAATCTGGCACAAAGCTTAATAAAACAACCCACCAGCCCTTCTGCCTGCATGCTTTTTCAGCAGAGTGACTGAAAGAGTCTCGTCTCTTTGCCTTCACTTTTTTCAATGCATACTGTGTGATGAAAACATATGAGCTCATTGGAATTTATAGACAGATTTGGCAAACATATATTTATTTGGGCTCTGAGATCATTTGGACTCGAGGCTCGCTCTCTCTCTGTGAATATGAATACTTTTTGCTCTCAACTGCCACCTGTTAGAAATTTTACTGTGCATACTGTAATTGGTGCCTACCACATGTGCAAGTCCTTTCCCAAATGCATTAGGTAATAATTAGAAAGTTTACACAGAAAATTGCCAAAGTCTACCCTCTAGAGAAAAAAATCTTGATGGGAATCGCAGTTCTGTACTTCATTCTTTTGCAAATAAATAGAGGGTTAATACATCAAGCTGCTTGTCCAACACTCCACTGCAACTCAAAGTAAAATTGTGCAATGTTTTATAGTCAATTTACTCTCGTGTAACCAAACCTCCAAACATCTGATTCACACTTCTGAAGGGCTCAGTATTAGAAGGTCTGTCTTATAGTAATCAGGGCATCACCAGACAGATGTCCAAGAAACTGCATTGCCAGAAATTCTTTTCTTATGAAAATTCAAGTCTGTATTTTATACAGAAGTTTATAATCCTGGGTGTCTATTTGGTCCAAATTCAAAGTGCTATCATTTGAAGCTTGACCACTGCTAATAGTCAATTTGTTTCTTCTAAAGGTTGTCCACATTTCTCTTCATCTTTGGCACCAGGCTTTTAAACAATAAGAAACAAAGAAAATTGGGAGGTTGTCAGATTTAATAACAATAAGCTTTCCTGATATGCTAGTATTTGTTTAGCTTTTGGAAAAGTTAAATATCAGAGCTACGTATCTTAAAATATTCAGTGTTTTCCTAACCTACTGCAAGGCATATTTTAGTTGGCAAGAGCTTATCTCAGAAGTGGTAACAAAAAGGACCAAACTTTGACTAGCTCCATGTCACCCTGACAATTGGTCATAACTCTGAAGAGGAAAGTGTCTGACCTCTATCATTTTAAATATGATCAGAGCAAAGTGCCTTTTCTCAAAACCACAAAATGTGAATGAAAAATGTCTTTCTTTTGTGGTGTTTTGTTTCTCTGTGGTATGAAAAAAATCCACATTCTTGACTTTTTTTGTTACTAAACACTGAAGTTTTTCCTTAAAACAAAAAATGTTCTTAATTTTCTAAAAAGTTTTCAAAGAAAATACGTATTATTTTCTAAGTAGCTCTAACTGAAAGATATGGCAGCATGACACAAAAGAAAACACATGGCAGCTTCTTCTTTCTGCAGGACAAAGAATAAGAACAATAGTTCTTTATTCTCAGAAGAAGAAAGCTCAATTTAAGATTCTTTCTCCTGATACAGATTAACAGATATCACTGTACAGATAAAGATGCGAACCCAATTCATTCTCAGTTGAGTTAAAATAGACCTCAAACCCCATCCCAGGGCACCTGCAGGTGCATTCATATGTGGAGGTGCCTGTGCTGAAGACAGTACTCTGTGTACAAAAAGCAAACAAGTGGTTATCCTGGGGTTTCCAATATTTGCTGTCTTTAGGATACACATTTCCACACACCTGGATAGACTATTCTTCTTTTCAGATTTTCTTTTCAGGTACAGAAAGGGGATAAAAAATGTTGAGAGGTTTAAGGTTACTATCATCTCCATTCATGTATAAAACGAAGTACTGTGTACTTTGGATCAAGATGCTTGTGAAAAAAATGCCCTGTCTCTGTTTTTAGCCAAGAAGTTCAAGAGGTGCTACATTTAATAATAAAGGAATGTCTAATTCTGAGGGCTCTGGGCAGGCTGCTTTTCTATCTGAGACTTTACTAGGTTGTTTTTTGTTTGCTTAAACTCCTAGAAGGCTTTCTGCTAATACTAAATTTAAATAATGTAAATATTCTCTTCTAAAACACCATCAAGATGGACGTTTTAAAATTCTTATGCATAAAACATTGGAAAGGAGCTCTAATACCAAAGTAAGTTTAATACAGTCATTCTTTATCACAATATTTATCAACAATAGCGTTTTGGGGGAAGTTCTTCACATTTTTCAAGGAGTGCTTTCCAGGAAAGGTCGTTTCTGTTCAACTCTTAAACAGATCTTCTGTCATTCACTGTGAACATAACTGATGGCTTTTTTACTTCATATAGCCAGCATCCACTTGGATTTGACCCTAGATGAACACCAGTTTAGTTACTGAGACTGAACGGTGGTTCCTAGCCATTTGTAGATGAAACTGCTAGAAAAATGAGCAACATCCTGCATCTCACTGAGAGCCAATGAGTAGGACAGTGGTGCAGTAGGAAATAGGTAAGTGGATAAACTCACCTGTGAGGCAATAGAGCTAGGCAACTCTGTTGTGCCAAAATTAGCAGAAAGTAAGCTCCATCTACTCTAGCTTTCTTTCAGCTTACTGTCAGTTGCCATGTTTTGCCTCTACTGCAGAAAAAAGCTGAATATGCTGTAAAATGAATGCTTCCTTTCAAACCTGTCATGCAGACAGACACCCCTAACTGTAGCGAGGTAAATCAGATCAGTTCTTTCTGGTTTATTCCAATTTTCTGAGAGGATTGATATTCCAGAATTCATTATCCCATGATCTTCAGACACTCCTGGTGGTGGGTTGTGGCACCAGGAAGAAGGGACATACTCAGTTGGCTAAACAGAAACACAGGTGTTAGGAGGGAGAAGCTGGAACCAATGAAAAGATTTCATCATTACACCCCTTCTCACTTGTCTCACCTCACTTGTGAATTCCCAACATAAAGCAAGCTAAAAGTTATGGCAAACTGGGATAGGTGGAATACACTGGGGAAGCTCCGAGCTCCTTGATAATCTCTCCTCCCAGAACACTGGGGTGGACTATACTTAGACTTACTTT
>VYZV01036085.1:0-13520 GCA_013401275.1 Pandion haliaetus | reverse complement strand
CTAACTAACCTACTTTCTAGATAGAATTTATAGTGCAACTATAAGCACGTCACTTACTGCAAACAAAAGTTAGGGCATACTTTGCATGCCTTCTCTATTCATTTTTTTGAAATTTCTAGAGGCTTTTCACAGAATCATTGACTACTGAAAGGAGAAATCCATTCTCTCATTTTCTGAAGATCAAGGCCTATTTAAAAGTCATAGGGAAAGAATGAATTTAGTTATATAAAGACCCTGTGAAATATAGAACAAAATGAGTTTTCCTCCCGTAAATATATTTCAGTTATAGTAATTAAATATTTCCTGCAGAAAACATTTCAGACAGAAAGGTATTCTTTTAGTTGACCATGTGCCATTAATAAATCTACTTGAATTTTAAGCTAGAGATTTTGAGAGTAGGGCATAGTCTACTGCTTGGATGGAATATCTGCATTGCATTGCCATTAGTCAGATGGCAAAGTTTTATGAAAGTGAATATTGACTTCATGATATTGAAGGAATGAGAATTCCCTATATTTNAATTCCCTATATTTTTGAATTTGTATAGGATTTTGCCAAATAACCTCCCCTTATTTTTTGTTTAGAATTTTGTTATATTATTGCTAATACTTTTGAAAACAGGAGCAAGAAAAAATATACAGGAGAATTTTCATCATCTCTTATTTCAGATCTTGTACTTGAACCAAATTGTATGTGCTGACCTAAGTATATATATGTATAAATGAAAATGAATAAAACATGGGTGGTATGATGCAAATGAAAGTGTTATCTCAGACTTAAATCCTTTATATGTTCTAACGTATTGGTAGACTTTTTGGATGGATTTTACGTAAAATATCATGTTAACAGAGAATATAGCATGCAGCAAACAGGTTGCTGTCCTAATAGTCATCTTAATCTCATATGTGTAAGAGATTCACATTGTGTTGCCAAGTTTTTTTTACATCAGAAGCCATGGAGCTGGGTCTCGTAGGACTATCTCCACTCCTGCTGTAGACTTTTAGACCTTGTGTGAACTATTTATGCCTTTCATGTTTTATGTATCTGTAAAATGGGTATATGAAGGTAATAGCCTACCTATGTCAGAACTGCTTTGAAGCTTTTGAATTCTCAGAGGTACTTTAAGAACATGAGGTGAAAGATTCTTCAGTGATCTAATTACCATGATTAGGAATATTGTAGCCATTTGAAACATGAGGAGAGGTACTATGGGTTTCTCCTCTTGGCTGGAGTTAAGTTCTTGTATTAGACACAGATCAGGTCAAAAATAACTTGCTCACTTCTCCAAGCATCTGACAGATTATAGCTTGCCTGTAATGTTACTGTGTTTTATATTTATGTTCAGGACTTATTGTGGAGCTGTGGTGAGGGTTATACAGAACTTTATCTGATGATTTCTAAAGTGAGTAGGGAGGAAGCTGGGTGACAGCTCTCCCACTCCTCAGGTCTGGGACATCAGTCAGGTCCTGTGACAGCAGGTACGAGAATCATGAAATTACTCATTTAGTTGGCAGTGAAGCAGCAGAGGAAACTGCAATTTATCTTGAATGAAATATTAAATATGCCAAATCAGTTTACCAAACAGAAGTATTTTGACTGCATTTATACTAAAGAAATAATTCCATTTTGAATTTCCAGAAGCTGTAGTTTTTGTTGAAAATATATTTTGACAGAAAATTTCTTGCTATGTCTGTCTCAAATAGATGTAGTAATGCAGTGCCATGAGTTATGACTTCTGTAATGTTCCTGAAGATAAAACATACTCAAAATACTGATTTATGCCTGCAGCATCAGCCATGTGGTAAGAATGTCCTAGACCTGACACAGCTATTCTGAGAAACCTTACTTTTGTCAATTTGGTAAGCTAACGTGATCGCTACCAGACACAGAAAAATGCCCGTCCATTATCTCTAGACTATTTTTATTTGTAATTGGATAGATTAATCATCAGATGCATTCAATATCCATTTTGGTGAATCTGGACTATCTTCTTTTTGAAAAAAATACTGAAGGTTTAATGTCAGACTTCTCCAGTCTGTGCTAATTCATTGGTGCATTTTGAATAAACAGAGAATTTCAAAATGTATCTCCAGTTCCTGGGATTGTGATTATACGTAAGTTCTGAATATTCAAGGTAAAGGCGATTAATTTATTTTCTAGCAAATACATAACAGTTCTAAGTTCAACTCAGAAAATATGCAATTTACTCCAGTCTCTGAATTGCATAAATATATTGCTCTGCTGTGGACAGTCTTCGTTTTATTTCATGTTTGTGCTGAAATGCAAGGCCAGATGCATGCATTAAGGGGACATGGCCTTTTGTAGCCCCATGTGTTTGAAGGAAAAGCAGGAAGATTAAGAAAACCGCATGTAACTGCCAGTGAAGGAAAATGCAGAATTAGTGAAAGAAAAACTGGGCATGTCAAGGCTTTTGTATATTGGAAATTACTAAGGAGTGATCAAAGCATTTCAGCTTAAGACATGCGACAGTTACCAATGGTGATACAGTGTTTCCTTGCCCATCTGATAACTGTCATGTTAGAGTCACTGTATATTTATAGAGTGTTCACACCTTGAACTTTGCAAAGGAGTTTGCTGGCACAAACACTTATGCCCTACACTTTTCAGATTCCACTGAAGAATCATATTCAAACACAGAGAAATATTTCCATTGTACTAATATAAGTTCCTATTTTAAACAAAGTAGTTAAACTCCACTGTAAAAAATAACAGAGAAAATGCAGGATGCAAGGCTGCGTGTCTGGCGTCAGGTGGAAAGACAGGAAACATGCCTTTCTGACAGGCCATATTACCCTGTGCAAAGTGTCTCCATTCTCTTGCTGTGATGACAAGAATAAGTTCTCATACTCTCATTAAAGAGAGGAAGAATGTACAAGTCTTGTCTACCAGATGGTAATAAATTATAACAATTACTTGTTCTATATACTGTTTCTGAAGCCTAAGGCAGAAAGTCTCCACGATGCTATTCTATGGGAAAATGCAGTCAGGGTCTAAATTTCAGGACTGTCTCATGCAATCTAGGACAAACTGATCAATGTAATATAAGCTGCTGAGAAACTGGGCTTCTAGTGTTTTATAAATTTTCAATGTAGTCAAAAGTTAAACTTTTGTTAGGAGGACCTTCTGAAACTCCTTGGCTTTACTTTTCCTACATTCAGAAACTTTTTTTGACAGTTATAGTCTCTAAATCTGTGTGTACAGAAAAAAAAAAAGAAGAAATTGTATTACTGAATATTTCAGGGTCGTAAAAATGCACAATATTGTTTTGGGAAACCTCCAGAAGAAAGGAGTCATTTTTTAAAGGAATATCAAATTTAAAAGCAGCTTTTGCATTAAGGCAGTAATAAAGCAGTCCTGAATGATAATAGGAAAAGCACTTAGAAAAATGTTCCACATGGTTATGACAAATTTTATTCATAAGCACTCTGGGCAGGGCTATAGTCTGTATCCCCCACTGGGTACGTATTCCAGAATGAAGAAGAGTTGAATGAGATTAATAACCAAAGTAGAGTCCTCTTAGGAGAATGTATGCAAACAAATGTTATTCTCATGACTGTATCAGTGGCCTAACCATCTGCAGTAGGTAAGCATCCAGTGGTGATGTTTATACCATGTTCATAACCTTGATGAATTTAAAACTGCATTAAAAATTTCCTGTGCTTTATATGAGTAAGATAAAATTAATCTTGAAGGAAACCTGTAATTCTCTGCTTTTACTGTTGTGCAGAGAGTGTGTGGAAATGGATGCAGTGAACCCCATGATCCATGTGAAATTCTTTTGGGATGTAAGGTGCTATATAAATATTTATACTTACAACACAGTATTACTATAATTAATATTAGAGGGGCCTAATAAAGCACAGAATATATAAGGTCTCCTCAAGCCCTTGAAGAAACACAGAACATGAATGAAGGCAGTAAGATACCAGATTGGTTAAACTCAATTGAAGGAAATATTACAGAAAGTGGTTTTGGTTTTTTTGTTGTTGTTTGCTTTTTTAAAAAAGAAATATGGTCCTAATTCTCAATCTGAGACTTGGAACAGATAGAAAAAATTACCTCTGTTTTGCAAGTCTAGTTATATATAAGCTCCTACAGAGACAAACCATTAAGAATAATTAAACTCTCTTAAAAATACAATTACAAACAAGAAATTAACACAGTTACCAATAACAAAAAGTGGCCATGGCTAGGGAGAAGAGATGTGCTATGTGGTTTTAAGGGGAAGACGAAAAGCACCATCATTCTTGTCACAGCATGAGCCTTATTCCCTGTTGTGCCATCTCATAGTTTAAGATTACACTTTTATAACTTCAGAACTGCTATTGATGCTTTTTTCCTTCTTTCCAACCTAGTGGTAAATTCAGTAGCTTTTAAAATTACAGCTTTGACTGTTGCTCTGGAATTGTTCTGCACTGGAATTTACTTTTTCATCACATTCTGGGATGATGGAAGAGACTAATATTTTTCCATAGTGGTTTTTTTGATTTTTGCATGAATCGACAATCTTTTCTTCCTTAGAATATCCTTCAAGAAAAATGAATTTTCACAATTACAGCTGAAGAGGAAACCTTTGCTTCTCCTTCATAGAGATATTTTCTCAAAGATAAGCAAAATGAGTTCATTATAAAAGTATTTGTGCTGTTTTGCCCATGAGGATATATATGTCTGTATGTACATATATATGTCCATATGTGTGTGTTTATATATAGGCAGAGAGAGAAAGAGAGACCTACCTACATGGTGCAGAGAAAAAGTTTGTCAGATTAAAGCTGGTAATCGGATTTGTTTGGATTTCTTAACGTCATTTTGCATTTTACATCATAGTTTCTAAGACACATTTTACTGGATATAAAATTAGATTATAAGTCTCTTTCCAAAATATTGGAAAGTAATTAAAATAATGTTTTTCATACCACTTAGAAAAAAAACCAGTCCAATGGGAAGATTTTTTTTTTTAATTGTTTGTTGGATAAAATTTGGCCTTTTCTGAACATATCTTCTCATATAGCCCTTAGTATGTTTTAGTAGACAGAAATGATTTAAAGACATGGATATAGCAAGCTGGAAACCTATCTGGATATATAATTAAGGAGTAACAATGTGTTAAGTATCAAATAATTCTACTCTGTATATTATGTAACATTAAAGAGTAGTAATTCTTGAAAGTGCTTATAAGTAAGACTTTAATGTAAAACATGACATTTTACTGATAGGATATATGCAGCCCATGTTATTTTACAACACTGAACTCTTAATCTGCTTCTAACCAGCAAATATGCCTAGGGAATCTCACTTTTCTTTTATGTTTATGAAACAAACTGCCAAGTACTAACAAGTGCTTCAAGTGGCTGAAATCTTACACTTACCTGCAAACTTGATGTGGAATTTATTTTCAGGTTTCAGTATTTGGACATACAAAGGACAATTTGGAGCAAAGTCTTTAACTGCCCATGCTCTTAAAATGGTTTGATGATCCTAGAATAAAAAGTATGAGGTGATGACAGTGAAATACCATTAACCATGTTACATTAGAAAAAGAACCTCTTATCAGACTGACTCTATTGAATAAAACTGATTTTAAGACTATATAATACCAGCTGGTGTGGATGTTAACATACCTGTTATATAAGTAATATTATTTATTATGTATATTACATATATTTAAATACATAAATATATATACACATACACAGACAATCCAGTAATTCTGCAGACACGGACAAGGCTGAGGTACTCCGTGTTCACCAAAAAGGTCTCTCAGGCCTCTGCTTTGAGGCAGGCTTCAAGCAGGAGGAGAATCACTCGCAGTGGATGATTTTGGACATGGATTGCTCCAGAGAACTAAACCCATACAAGCCCACAGGATCAGCTGGGCGCAGAGAGCAGGCAAATGTCCTTGGACGGTTGCTTTCTTATCTTTGAAAGGTTGTGGAGACTGGGGGAGGTCTCCAACAACAGCAGAAAAATTAATAGTTTTACCCATCTTCAAACAAAAGGATGACCTGGGGAGCTACACCTCTGGGCACGTGAATGCTGTGTCTCAACACAGTATTCTCATTTCCACGTTCAGACATTACAGTCTGGGCAAGTGGAAAACTATATGGGTAAAATGCTGGTTACATAGTTGGAGTCTTAGGGCAGTGGTAAATGGCATACACTCTACCCAGAGACCTGGGGCAAGTGGGGTGTCACAGGGATTCTGCACTGCAACCTGTTCTGTTAAACATCTTTATTAATGACTTGGAGGAGGTGAAAGAGTGCACACGCAGCAGGTTTGCAGATGACACCAAACTGGAGGGAACAGTCCAAACACTTGAGGGCAGGCCTGCCATTCAGATGGACCAAGATAAGATGGAGGAATGGGCTGACAAGAACCTCATGAAATTCAGCAAGAGCCCAAGTACAGTCCTGTCTCTGGGACTGCATAACCAGCTGCATGGGCATGGGCTGGGGGCTGAGTGGCTGGGCAGCAGCTCTGCTGGCAAGGACCTGAGGGTCCTGGCAGAAAGTGAGCTGAGCAGGGGCTGGCAGCGCACCCTGACAGCAGAGGAGGCTGACAGCATCCTGGACTGTTTTAACAGGAGCACAGTGCGTAGGTAGAGGGCAACGATTATCCTCCTCTAGCCAGCACAACTTAGACTGAATCTAGACTCTGCATCCAGTTCGCAGGCCCTCAATACAGCAGACATGTAAGCTGGACTGAGTTCAGCAGAGGGCCACCAAGATGGTCAGGGGCAGAAGCAGAGGCCCTGTGAGGAGAGGCTGAGGGAATGCAGCTTGTTCAGCCTGCAGAAGAGATGGCTTCAGGGGGACCTAAGAGCAGCCCCCAGTACCTACAGGATGGTTACTGAGCAGACGGAGCCAGGCTCTGCACAGTGATGCATGGTTGGAAGACAAGAGACAATGGATATAAGGTGAGAAGAGAGATTCAGGCTAGATATAAGGAGAAACCTTTTCCCCGTGAAGACAGTCAGGAAGTGGAACAGGTTGTGCAGAAAGGCTACGTCCGTCGTCTCCACCCTTGGACACTTTCCACACCATCCTAGATAAAGCCCTGAGCAAATGTGGTCTGTGTTCACAACTGACCTCTGTCAGATACGAGACCTCCTGAGCTTCCTTCCAACCTCCATTACCTTAAGATCCTAGTCTAATATATTCTATTTGTTGGAATGTGGAATAGAGGGTTTGTTTCCAGAAGTCTTCTACTAATAAGGTATTTTGTTCCTCTCCTATCTTTCTGCAAGTGTTGGGGATGGTGTAATTTGGAAGGCGTGGCATTTAGATGTGGAAGAATTTCGTGAAAACTTAGGTGGTAGTGATGAGTCATGTCCAATTAATCAAGAATGATGTATTAGATATGGCCTTCCAAAGAGACTCAGAATTTAAATAACATTAAATAAGAACATCAGGAATTAAGAGTTTAAAATTGTGGATAATTCTAAAAATAATCAGCTCAATTAAAAACAGATCTACATTTTTGTGCAACTAAAACATTTGCATAATTGATGTCAGAATTTAGCCAGCTACTGACCAAAGGATTCCAATAGATTTTTGAGCCTGTTCGTTTTTGTACTTGTTGCCACACATCAAGAGTGAGTTAATGACAGGATGAATACTGCTATCCCATAAAAGTAAAGTATGTGATAATACATTCATATATTGAATTTCATGAAATATGGCTAATTTCAGTGTATCAGCTGTCAGCTTTTATTTATTTCAGAACTAAAAAGGAGTATCTGAGAGTTGCATATAGGAAGCAATACTTTGGTTGAAATGCCTTGCCTAGTCATGAAATTGGTGGTATTAAAAGATAAAATATAAAGAATGATTCATTATGTTTGCAGCATCAGCAATAAGAAAAGCTTTCAGACTCATGAACACAAGGGAAAATCTCTGCCTGGAACAGAGCGTAACTGACATTTTCAAACCATAATATTTTAATGTCAATTGAGAAGTTAGCAAGTACTTTTTCTATTAGAGATACTAGAATGAAGTCATAAGAGGAAGACCTTTTCAGGATGGTAAAATATATTATTTCACATTTTTCTTGTTAACAGCTTCATAGATGTAGGATTGCTGTGCCCATTCAGGAGATTTCAGAACTTGGATGTACCCTGCTATAAGGTTTCCTTGCATGCAGTCACTTTTTCTATAGCATATGGTGACCTATCTTCCTTAGGGTTTTTTTTTTTATATTTAGGATTTTTTGCTATTTTGTCTTAAGGGAATGAAATGCCAACACACCTTAGAAGTAGCAAATGGCTGGGTAATGGGATAGATGGTGGCCACACAAATATACTACAGAAGAGTAAGAGGTTTGGGAGTGGATTTGGGACAGATTTCAAAAACCTGTGTTGTTGAAGATATCATCTAATCTTTTTATGCAAAAGGTGTCAGGGAAACACATTCAGAGTCACTTGCAGTGATGGTGTGGCTTCACTGCACAGGGTTTGACATTACCAGTTTCCTCCCTTCCTTTCCATAGCAATCATTCACAGACCACATTGGCTTGCAAAAGTGGTGAGAAAAGGCTGTCTCCTGTATGCCATATGCATAGAAATATAGCTTATATACAATGAAATTTAGGTGACTTATTTTTTTCATTCTTGAGTATTACATATATGCGCCAAGATTAAATTTACTGTGATAAACCAAAACTGTACCAGTAAATACAATTTTGGTTGTACATTTCAGACTAAGTTTACTCTTCCACTTTTCTTCTCAATGTTAGCTATTTTATTTGATTTTTTTTTAAATTATTTTGTCTAAAAAGCGTGGTTTTGTCAGAAGGTGCAAGAATTGTTAAGAATGAAGAATGCTTATTAAAATGATTCAAATGACACCATTTTGTTAAAAAAAAACAAAGAAACCTAGACCCATAGAAGTGAGTGTTGTAAAATTAAAAGCATGAGTCTCAACATTAAATATTTTTAGATAATTGTATGAGAAAGGGAAAGACTCCTTAAAATTAAAATCTCTTGATGATTACTTGATACATTTGTAGTTTTAACACTGCGTGATATGTATTGCTTTCCATTTGCTAACTTTTTTGAAGAAGCAGTCTACAAATATGTAATATAAGTATATAAAATGGACACTTAAATGCCCAATATAGCTTCATAAGATCAACTCAGTGTGATGTACTGTTAATATAATAACCTTGCATTATTTTTTCATTTTCTTTCTTCTCACATGGTATATGCATGTGTTTGTGTACAAAAGCTGGTTATGTGGATTTCCATGGTTTTTTTACTCAGTTACTCTCCCAGATTCCACTCTGGAGAAGTACTCTGGAGAAGAGAAATGAAAATAGAGATAGGCACTTTTAAGTGATTTCTTAGATTCAGTCTCTTCATATAGTATTGGTGATGCTCTGTTTTACATATGTAGCAATTTCTATACTATATTGAAGTGACTTTAAAAAATGTTCACATTTCTCCCAAGTAGAAAGGAGGTATATACGCACATGCTATAAACAGAGATAACTGAATCAAAATTATGCTTCTATCCAGATTATAAAATATAGGCTGCTTTGGGAGATGAGGGAAAAAATATATTCTCTTCTATGTGCTTTCCTTGCAATGAATTGCAGTCAGTGGTCAAAAATTACCACTGATACCAATGGCGATTAATATAGAGCTGATATTTAAGTTCACGTACTAAAAGCTGTACGTTTTAAAGTGGGTGTAACATGACTTTAAGTCATCAGAACTCAAAGCAAGACCTTGATTTAATATATATTTTAAAACAGTTCTGTTAATTTTTTTCTTGCCACACACAACTTGAACATTAGTTATATCTTCCTCTGCAATGCATCCATCTTGTGATGCTATTGAGGCAGTGTAACTTAGATTGGCACTATAGTAGTGTCATGCAATTTAACCAACAGAAGGGGTAAAAAAAAAAAAAAAGTGTAAGCTTGAACTAAACCATTAGAAAGCATCAGAACAAAGCTGTCAGCAGTAGAACTGGTCTTTCATATACTTATATAGTCTATTAATGAGTTATCTATAGGACAATTCAAAAGAGACTTCTCTTCCCACCCCTTGGGTTAAAACAGCAGATGCACTCTTTTCATGCACCTTAGTTTTGTGGAGCAATTTGATGTAGGCATCCCACTGAAGTCACTGGCTATCTTTGTGGCACGGCACAGACTACTTTTCTATACCCATCAATCAAAAAAAAAAAAAAAAAAAAAAAAACACCCCACATTTAAACANNAAAAAAAAAAGCCATCCAGACTTAAGTACAATTTGAACTCTCTTTAAGAGCTGCATCTTCCAGAAGTGAAACAGATGTCTGTCCTGCTTGCTACAGCAGATGAGCAGCTTACATCTTGGTCTGAAATGTCAAAATAGCATTTGATAGAATTTGGCAGAGCTTTGTCTTGCTACAGAAGAGAAAGTTTCTGGTAGGAGACTTTGGAAAGCTGACAAATTTTTGGTCCAACTGTTGAAGTTCCTACTCCTCCCAAGTGAAAAAGGAAGCAACTGACAATTTTTATGAAGTAACTGCATGTCACCTGGTATTGTACTTTTCTCCTGAGCTATAGTTGAGATCCATGGATCAGAAGCAACACAGACTTTGGCACTAAAACTTATTAACTAACGAAATAGCAAGCAATGAACAGCCAGTGGTATCTATGGCAAATGAGTAGATCCTTTGCTGAGGACTGTAGCTGGAGATATAAAAACCCTCATGGACTTTGAAAAATCATAGCTGTTCTGATCGGGAATCTCCTCGATGCATCTGTTAATTTTTATTTTGACAGCTGTCAGACATAGGAGAGGCTCCAAGGCACTCCTAACAGTTTGTCAGCTTCTCAAGCACAGCAGGGTGAAAAATCAAGTTGTAAAGATTGATACTGGGATGAAAACTGAACTTCCTTCAGCCCAGTGACAAACTGTAACCTTATGTACTACAATACTGAAGTTCGTGACTAGAGCTGGAACAGCGTAGGAAATTAAATCCATTTCATTTCAAAGCTCTGGAGGGCAGTAAAATAAAACAGAATTTTTAAAAACCCACAGTTGTGCTGTTTTCTACTTGCAGTGTAAATAATTACATTCCCTGTGAAAAGGAAATCTGAACAACAAAAACAGAGAGGTGACATCTTGTTTAAAAACTTCAGATGACATTGACCCTCAGCGTATCACTGCTACAGCTGACATACTGCACCATTATGACCAGCCAGCCAGTCACCCAACAGGGCATTCTGTCCCAGAGGAAGGTAACAGGATTGTGTCTTTGGTAAGATTTGCCTGTTTGTTTGCTCCAGGTACAATGATAAATGAGATTTGATAATAGTCTTTTCTGGAAGCTGAAATGTGCCAGGTACCATTTTGTTATTTCCTGGGGCACACTGTCCCAAGAGCAGAAAGGCTGCCTGGAGAGAGTTGTGGCTGGCCATGACTCTGAAAACAAAACTAGATAGTGCTGGCCAGAATGGATGGAAGCTCTGTGAGCTCCATGTGGAGTCCCCTGTCTGCCCTGTAGGAGAGTTCAGCAGAGCTGAAAATTGTCCTTTCTTTGTGTAAATTCTGGAGAGGTTATGAGCAGAGATGAACAGCTTACCTCTAAGTGAATCCTGTGTTGGTGAAGTTGTCCTTAAAGCTGCATAAACCTACAAAGCGCAATGTAAATCCCATGCTCTGCTTCTACGGGATTTCTCATTTCTAACCATTTCACAAGTGTCACATATATTCTGTGAAATGAGATGTTGTAGCTGATTTATTCTGAACTTCACGGCTAATTTAGGCAAGGTAGTTGGCTTTTTGATATTTTTCAGTCGCACAGAAGTTACCAGTATTTTCCCAGGTATTTACAGGAATTGTTGCTTGTTCTTATCCTTAAAAACCCTAGCACCTCTGTCACTTCCAAACAGTTATGCTTGCCTTACTTGACTACTCCAGGATTACTTGCTGCCAATTCAGTGGCTTTTGCTACGGTGTTTTCAGGAGTCTATTGCTGATTAATCAAATTCAAAGTTCTTAGTTGAGTAAGTTTGAATATTATAGTAAAAGCACAGATTTATTTCTCAGGGAGTTCGGTGGCTTTCTGCAAGTGATGGGTCCAGCACAGGGTCTTTAGCTTTGAATAAAGTATTTTTTACAGCGTGCTGGTAGTCTACAAAAAATTAACTTATTTTTGACAAAATTTGCTTCTGGGGGCTCATTTGCCTATTTGCCTAGCAAGGAAGCAATCTTTTCTTCTTGCTAGCTGCAGCTTATGTTGCTTTTTTTGTTCTTCCTTCTCTGGTAAACTGTATGTGTACATATGGAAACAACTATGTTTTGATCGCAGATGAATTGTAGCAAGTGATAAAGAATATATTAAGAAATGCTACATGTATAATGCAAAGCCCTCGTTTCCCATGTTTTTCTGTAACTATTTTTAACATTTAGAAAAATAATTGCTATCCCTTATAATGTAGCAGCAAACCAGTATTTTTTAACTGAGATAGCTTAAAATGTAATTACAGAATTATAAACACTAGTTTGATCTTGTTAGGCAATTTGTAAGCATCTTAATTTAACTTTTGTGAATATTCAGACTTATTCTGATCTTCCTTTGGAGTTCAAGATTGAACTGAATAGAGGCAAGTGTGTAATAATTTAGAATGCAGCTCATGGTGAAAAATTTAAAGTTGTGTTCATAAATGCTTCCTCAGTGGACTTTTTACTTTTTTCCTGGATATTTGTGATTGGTAGGTAATTTCATTAGTTTGAAGAGTTCTAGTTCATATTATAATAGTTTTATTGTTTTATCACAGATATGCTGAGTAGAGGCTTGTATTAGCAGTCTTCCTTTGTAGACAGTACTTACCTGAATGCAAATAACTAGTAACATGGGCAAAACCATAGTAACTTATTTAACTTACTTAAAGAATCATGCCATTTTTCACATCTATAAAGTTGAATTCAATTTTTACTTTGTTAGTAGTAAACTTTCAATACTTCAATAGTTCTGAATGGAAATACCAGTCAGTTGATACCTATCTCTTTTCTGATTTAATAAATATAACTCTTTGAATTGGATATCTAGAGCAAACACTGATATTAATCCAGGTAAATTGAATAAAGCTTTTTTGACAGAGTACTACCCTTTGGAATGATTAATGACCACGTATCAATATATCTATAAGGTACCATAATAGTGCTTATATAATATTCTGCCGTTGTTCCACAAAAAAGGACAGAACTCATAAAAATTTATTTTATTCAACGTGAAAATTGTTTTTTGAAAGTACTGTATCTTACACTACTCTTTTTTTTTTTTTTAAGTCCTGTAAGAATGTATAAATTCTTTTTTTTTTTTTTTTTTTTTTTTATTTGTTATGAAAAAGTTCAATGTATAACTAAAATGTGCTGTAAAATCCGAACTTCTTTGGTAGGTAGGTCATGTAATTTATTTTCTAAACAAGCAGAAGTAGATATGTTAGATGAAATGAGCCATTAGATCATGTTTCATAAATTTTTGAAATCCTGGCCTTCTAG
>VYZV01036081.1:28028-47990 GCA_013401275.1 Pandion haliaetus | reverse complement strand
AATTCAAAACCTTTACAATTTGGTTGCACAATTAAAAATTAAACATGGCTACACTGATAAAATAATAATTCCACAAAGTAAGTAAAGACAAGCTTCTGTCCCTATCACAACACTGAACAGAAGTAGAATAGCTTAATATGGTTTGAGTAGAGTTGCTTTCAAGTCAACACTTTGAAAGGATACTCATAATTTTTGAGACAGTGGGAAAAAAAGTAGGGGGATACACAGAAANATATTTTTTAAAGAAAAAGTATCATTTTAGTGTATATATATTACCGAGCTAGGCTAGCAGAATTTAAGACATCTCTATTTTGTTGAGCCAAACTAATGCATTCAGGGATACAAAACAAATGCATAGGCTCTGCTTTAGGTATCAACCATAAAATGGATATGTAACACTAGATTATAATGAGCTACAGAGCATCAAATCTCAACATAGTACTTTTCAGGAAACTGGAATGTCACTATGCGAGTGAAATTTTTAACTATCTATGTATCACTACCAGAAAAAAATTCAGGATACTAACATCAGGCAAAACTGTTAAAGAAGAATATAAAAAAGCAATTGCTCTTAATATACGTATTTTCTATCTTTCAGTACACTTGCTGTGAATAGGGATTCACATTTATATATATACATATATATGGGATATATGTATGTACGTATATACATTCCTTTTGTATTACTAGTACTCTGGGGAAAAACATATATGCATATATGAAAAAGTATATATAAAAATATATCTATGCATAACAAACACTATAGTCACAGATTTTACCCCACAGTACTAATAACACAAAGGGAATTTTTTATTTCAACTATTGATATGGGATAAATTTGCCCCCATGTTCATTTCAGAACTCATGTTCTTTTGCAGTAATAAAGCTTTGAGTTCCCCCAGGACACTTCTTCAAAGAACAGTTATATATTTTTTTTCATCATGGAGCCTTACTGACTACACTCAACCCAGGATTTAACCCACAATATTGAATCTTACTACAGACTTAAGCAGGGCTAGATTGGCATTCTTTTTCAATATCCTTGGCTACATAATAGATATAAAGTTATCTTGTTAAATAAAACATCCTGACACTTTCTAAAATCAATGACCCTATAGACTAAACAAATGATAAACCATAAATAGTATAATTTGTCTCAGTAAGTACTATTCAGAAAGACTGAAGGTCTATTCTAAAGTCACAACTAAACCCAGTGGGAAAAGAATCTGCCCAGAAATATTGTGAAAAATCACTACCTTTTTAATACAACAAAGATTGCTACATTTTCAATCACAAACATTTACATTAAATTACTACTTCTGGAGCTATTCCTATCAGTCCAAGTTATTTGCAGATATTACTTAAGGAATGAACTTTACATGAATATATCAAACCATTGCATTAATCAGTACAGCCACATTACCTGACATTTTTTAAAAAATCAGAGTATAATTGAAAAAATTCCACACCATTTCTACCAATGCTGCAATTCTCACAGTTCAATACACTTAGGTTATACAAATTTCGATGCCACAGATTTTGACAGCTCAAGGATTCTAGTTTTACTGAAAAGGCAAAGCAACAGAACTGCTTCTTCCATTGTTACCACGTTTTACTGTTGTAAAATAAGATCTTTAGATCTTATAGTAAGTTGTATTTCTTTTCAACTCTCAGCTCCAATAAAATACAGGCTCTATTTGACATATCTTCAGTAAATACCAGGCTTTGAGCCCTGCTAGTTAAGCTAGACAACTTAAAAATCTTTGCCTTACACATCACAGTCTCAAACACTACAGGACAAATAAAAAGCCCCAAATGAACTGACCGTTAGTATTTTAGAGTCTTTTATTGTTTTTTTTTTATACTTGTCAGTGGAGTTCTGTGGCTCACACCTCAAAAAATGCCAGAGGCAGTGATACTCAGGTGGACACAATTACTTTGGTCTCATGACCAGCATGAGTAGCAGGTCACTATGCCTTGGCATGCAGATGCAATGCCTGGCACAATTCAGCTCTCTATGGGAACTGTCACATCAAAAAAAAGCTGTAATATTTATATATTAAAGCATCATCTGCCAACCACAATAAAAAAGTCATGTTCTTGCATCATCCAGAAGATTCTCTTAATATACCTTCTTTTGTCTACAAAAGTTCAACAGGAACTACCCTGCTTAACTGATCCGAGGCTGGTCTGGAATGATCTCCGAAACGATGTCCTTACACGCAATTTATATGATAATGAGAGTACTCCACTGACCTTGGTGCCTCATGTGCTACAACTCAGTCTTCCTGTTTGTTCATTCTGCTCCAGTGCCCTCTGTTCTTCTTTGCTATGGTTTGGGGTTTTTTTTGTGCATATGTCACTACTTTCTGTCAAAAGACTAGGTTTCGGGGTTTGTGCTTTTTTGTTTGTTTTTGGTTCTTGCTTGTTATCCTGTGGGCATCTACCTTTTTTTAGAAGGAGTAAGTACAAATCTGCAGATTTCAGGAAGATGGTGATGTCACTCACTAGGAAATCATGTGATGCAAAGATCAGTGTATGAAAGACAGAGCATCTTGCAGGGTTCGTTCTCAGCACTACTATAGCTCCATGCTATAACACAAACTGAATTTGACAGGAGACCACTCAGTTATACACTTCTCTGAATGCACAGACGTAAACTGTTTTGCTCTATCCCAATTTAAATGAAAGAAGAAACACCAAGCAATAATGAAACTGAAATAATGAAATCTGAAGAGAGGAAAGCAAGCTACACAATAAACCTGCTCTTGCCAGGCTTTAATATAATGATTGCAATAAAATTATTTACAGCAAAAGCCTCTGTAAACATTTTCAAACATTAAAACATATAATGGCTAAATAATTTTCTTTCTGCATGCACCACCCTGCCCCCCCCCAAAAAAAAATTAAACCATATTTTTAAACAACATTAAGATATAACATTAAGATACATATTTCTACTTACAAAAAAAGAAGTCACAGGTATTTACGTTAGTGGACTGATCTGAAGAGACTGATCTCTTTCATATTCATTTTCTGCAAGTAGAAATTTTACTGATGAACATATGCAGTAGCTTGCATAATTATAGTGAGAATGTTCTCCTGTGCAATGGATGAGATTCTTGTTAGAGACACTGCACACAGGATACTCAATGTGTCCGACAAGGATTAGATCATAGATTCCACAGGGCTAGAGAGACAAATGTACACCATAGGACAGGATGACTTACGAATTTCAACTTTTTACCCAGATGTTGCCTAGTCCTTGAAAATAAGGTTTATTTCAGACCCTCAGCTTGCCTTGAAGCTTTAATAGTTGCCAGCCTTTCAACTTTCAGTGCACTGGAAATAGCCTTATCCTTGGAGGATGGCAAGTGGCTGGAGTGTAACGTATGTTGCACATGCAGGAAATAGTTTTAAAATATCACAATCCTGATAGTGGGCTGCCATCTTCCTCCAAATTGCCATTTCTCCCCAGAGATTCACAGGCACAATGGCTTCCTTAGTGTCTTAATTACTCCAGAACTGAAATCTTATCCTTCACTTTCATTGGTATACATCCACTAGCTCCTACAGTTGTTGCACTAGGCCCTAGCAGGTGCGACAAAGACTTCCTAAATTCATGTGCCCATTTGGCAAAAACACAGCAAGTGGCTTGTGTTGTTCCTTACCACATAAGACTGTACAATGGCAGCCACAGTTTTACTTTATTTATCCTGCATAAAAGCACTATTGGAGGGAATTTGTTATTTAGAACAATGAGAGAGAGTCTATAGAGCCTGACTTTTAATGAATTGAAACAATACTATGTGATTTCTATGATCAGTCAGAATTAATCAATGCAGCTTGGTTCTGAATATAAAATATCCAGTACTGGCAGTGATACATTTGCAATGAAAACAGTTAAGAAATCTTTATTTACAAAGTAAACTGAAGACAAAGCAACAAAGGAAAGCTGAGAAAAATCATAATCGGATCACAGAAAGAAAAAAAATCCCAATTGATTAAATTCTAATATAGAATAAAAACTATACCTCCATATCCTCAGTAAAGACACAGAACAGCACACGGCCATTAGAAGACTGCTGATTAACAGTGGAAGCCTAATACAACATATGTGTGGGTTCCACCCACGCTGGTGGAAATCACAATAAATTAAAAAGAGCATCTCAGAACTATCAATTTTTTTCAGGCTGTCTTTGGTGGGTTAAACTCGGCTAGCTGCCAGGTGCCCCCCCAGATGCTCTATCACTCCCCCTCCTCAATAGGACATGGGGAGAAAATACAATATAAAAGCTCATGGGTGGAGATAACAACAAAGAGATCACTTACTAGTTACCATCAAAGGCAAAACAGACTTGATTTGGAGAAATTAATGTAATTTATTGCCAATTAATAACAGAGTAGGATAGCCATAAAAAAGAACCAAACTAAAACCACCTTTCCCCCACCACTCTTCTTCCCAGGCTCAGTTTCACTCCCAGCTCTTCTACCTCCTTCCCCTGAGCGGCACAAGAGGATGTGGAATGGGGAATGCAGTCAGGTCAGGTCATAACACTTTGTCTCTGCCAATCCTTCCTCCTCACACTCTTTCCCTGCTCTAGCATGGCATCCCTCCCATGGGAGGGAGACAGTCCTTCGCAACATGGTTCCTTCCCACAGGCTGCAATTCTTCATGAACTGCTCCAGCATGGGTCCCTTCCACGGGGTGCAGTCCTTCAGGCACAGACTGCTCCAGCATGGGTCCCTGCAGGGTCACAAGTCCTGCCAGAAAACCTGCTCCAGTGTGGGCTCCTCCCCATGGGTTGCAGCTTCCTTCAGGGTATGTACACCTGCTGCATCATGAGGTCCTCCACAGGTTTCAAGGCAGATATCTGCTCCACAGTGGTCCTCCATGGGCTGTAAGGGGACAGCTTGCCTCACCCATGGTCTTTTCCAGGGGCTGCAGGGGAATCTCTGCTCTGGCACCTGGAGCACCTCCTCCCCCTCCTTCAATGGCTTTGGTGTTCACAGGGCTGGTTTCTCTTACATATTCTCACTCTTCTCTCCCACCTGCTGTTGTGCAGTGTTTTTACCCTTTATCAAATATGTTATCACAGAGGCACTACCAATGTCGCTGATGGGCTCAGCTTTGGTCAGCAGTGGTTCTGTCTTGAAGTCAGCTGGAACAGGCTCTGTCTGACATGGGAACAGCTCCTGGTGGCTTCTCACAGAAGCCACCCCTGCAGCTCCTCACTAAAAAGATCTTGCCACTCTCTTCCAACAGTTTTACAGTTTCTACATCGACACAGGTTTCAACAGATCGAAAAACTAGGAAGAAGACATGCTATAAAGCTTTCCCACAGTCAAAAAAAGAGAAAGTTCCAAAATGAAGCTTAGAACAAGAAATATGATCTGGTCATTAAATGCCACATTTTCTAGCATGGCCAACTGACTGATGCAGACATACATGCTGGCACTTGCAGACACAAACACACACACTCAACACCTACACTCTTCGAGTAGGTATCCTGGCTATGTCCCAGTATCACATTGTGAAGAGACACTCTCCCATCATTCCTTCTTGTTGGAACCTAAAACCACTTCCTACCTAGCTCTGGTTTCCAGCATAAGAAATAATGGGTTAATATGGAAACAGAAACATGGCACAGAAAATCTGATTCACTTATCTGGAGGACCAGAGGACAGCAGTGTCCTCTGTTTCCGCAGTCTAGACAAACACTAAGAAAAAGGACAGGAGGTGGTGCTATGAAGCATCTCTAATTCAAATTTTACACTAAAAAAAGGGGGACTGGGAGTGTGAATTAAATATTGAGATTTCATAGCTATAGGAAAAATAAAATTAAATCGAGCCTCAGAAAAGAAGACTTACATTTCAAATATGGTAATTACACAGCTCTGCATTGTCATCTATGTATGCCAGATTCAGAGACCAAAGGATCAGAGCAGAATGATGTATCTTCATTATAGCTCACAAGAAGCAGTATGACATCAGATCAAAACTGAGGCAGTCCAGTGTTCATGGGTCTAGGTTTCCTCATAAGAAAATATGTATATTTCTCATGTGTATATATATATATATACATATACACACCAAAAAAAACTGGAAATACATGTATGTATTTCATTCATATAAATATATGAAAAAGTTTTGGTTTTTTTTTTAAATAAAAAATGTCTAACCAGGAACTCCAGGTTTATGACATGCAAATAATTTATGGAAAACACTGCATTAGCCCTGTCAATGACAACACAACACCAGGAAACAGGCAATCAGATGAGAAGAGGGAATAAAAAATGCTACTTCTTACCAGCACAGACTGTGCATACACACACAGACGCACAGACAAAACGCTGGGAGAGGAAGGGTCCAGCAATATTCAAGGGGAGCACTTCCCTGGAGGAGGGAATTGTTCATGCCCATGTATTGACAAGGTTTTACCCATGACATCAGAGACCATAAAAGCTATCATCACTCAGTCAAGGCACATCCCATTTGCTGAGAAGTGCAGAGTGGTCAGAAGATTTCTGAGAAAGTGTATCAGTAATAGAGCAAATAGAGAATTCCCCTTCTTGAAGCATACCTTTCCAGGAGAATGGCTACCCCAGCAAGGCATTGCTTTGTAAGCTCACTCACTTATCTAATCTCTCTTGGAACATTTTTACAGTTTTGGTCTCCAAAACACCCCTTGGCAGTGGTTTGACAATTTCGTTTTATGGTTTCATTTAAACAAGCAGTTCTTTATGTCTGCTTTAAACTTAATAATGATCATTTAATCTAAAGCCTTTTCATGCATGTCATTCACTCTATTACACAAGAATAGTTCACTATTCACCTTTTCAAAATTAATTGTTATATCTTTATCTCTCATGCTTGCCTTGAGACATTAAATTTTTGGACTGAGAAATTCTTATCTATTAATTTTCCTTCACAAATTGTTTTGTCCCTGGATACTTTACTGAAGTAAAGTCCTCTTTCTCATAGTTCTATGAAGTCTTTTTCTGAAGTGGACAACCAAGCAGCAGAGATTTTCATCACAGGGTTACATAATCACATAGGCTGAAAAGTATGTGTAATGTTCATTTGGTCCTCATCAAAGCAGGTCCAGTTTGAGACCATTGCTCAGGGACTTACATAGTGAAGTCTTGATCGCATCCAGGCACGGAGGTCTTTCAACATCTCTGGGTCCCTGTTTCACTTTTTGGCCCCACCTTTTGTGAAAAAGTCCATATTTATCAAGACAGAATTTCCCATGTTCCAAATTAAGCTGATTGCATCTTGTCCTGACGCTGTGCGCTTCAGCCTGACACCTGGGCAGCAGCACCCTGGCCCTGGAGCTTCCCCTGGATCAAGGCTTCTGCCACGCTACGTGGCACTTCGTCCCTACTGCAGTGTACTCTCCAGCAGATTCTGGGTCCCCTTATGTCCCTTTTGCTACCACGCTGCTGCCACACTGCTCCACTCTTAAAACTGATCAAACAAAAATTTACTAAACAACAACTTTCAAATGAAATAACAATCTGTAAGCAAAAGCAAAACAAAACAAATAAACAAAAAAACCCCACAGCAAACCCCATCTCCTCCCCCAAGGGATGGTATGAGAAGTTTGTCATACTTTGACCAATTATCAGCTTCTGCCACAACGGATTTTCAGTATTGCTTTAAAGCTCCCAATGGAGTAACAGTGAAATTAAGACCGTATCCTCCAACATACTCCCACTGACAATTTAACATCAATAATTATGAATGAACTTTGATGGAACATACTTAACATTTGCTGTGTTTTGGGACTGGAGCAATGCTCCTTTGGCTATTATCACATGGGAAATAACAAGCCCCCAGAGAATAAATAGTATTGAAAGGTAATTTTCCTGAATTTTTACAGAAATGTCATAATCTGCTACAGACCACTATGGAAAGTTTCCTAGAGGAACAGTGTGGATACAGAAAACTTTGCTGAATTTGATGCTACAAGACAATACAAAACTAAAAAATTTATAAGTGAAGGAGGTGCAAATAATGAGGGATGATGACAGAAAGGAGGAAAACAGCTGAGGAAAGAAGGGCACTGCCAGCTTTACAAAGGCATAGCTATTCCTGTACATTTTTATGAAATGTAAAGTGTTCAGCAAAATTCCATTCAACTTCAAAAGGTGAGAGCTGAGCCTTATACTAATTTTCATATAGGTTAGCCAAAATTCCAGCTCATCTGACATAGGAAGCTTCTTGGGTCCTCAGTACCATCACTGGAATGCCACTGCTTTTCTGACCAAAACTTCAAGACACAGGTTTATTTAACATGAACTTCAGTCACTTGTTTAATCCAGGCCTCAACTACCAACTGAAGAAAAAACAGTCATCCCTCTGAAAAGAACGCCAGTATGCACAACTGCACCAGCTGTCCACTGAGAAAAGGGAGGAAGAGGTGCTCCAAAGATAAAAAGATCTAAATAATGCAACAGCTCATGCTAGGTGTGATTGCAGCAATCTGGTGGCAATTTATTGCTGTATGATGAATGCCCAGAATATATTGCAGGCAATGAATCAGAGACTGAATGTATCAGTTGTTGTCCTAGAAAAGGAAATAAAAATCTGGTATTTTCAGTTCCAAAAATGTAAAAGAAACATTAAAAAACTACATTCATAAGTATATACTTTCCTCTGAAATATTTGGATCTGTTGATTATCCTAAGTCTCAAAACTTACTTTGCTTTGTCATATAAAAAAAACCTAACAAAAAGTAATTCTGTCACATTACAGCATTCTACTTAGGGGCCAAGCCAGAGTGCCATACTTTTGGAATGTATTTTAACACAGTGGGGTGCTTACATCTCCATAGCTTCTTCCAAAATTTTGATAGCTTAGTGGTATTTTTTGTTGGGTTTTGTTTAAATTTTACACTACCACTTTGCACATTTTTCTTGCCCTGATGTCAGAAATTCTATTAGTATGCCAATAAGCAAGCATTTCTGCCAATAGAGCAATGAAAACCACTCAAACATAAAAAAAATACCAGCACCCCATCAGTCTCTGGTGCTTTGAAATTATGTTCAAGAAAGCAGTTCTACCACCACAGGAATCTGAACACCATCCTCAAGAGATTATTTCTTTTTTCTTTGTCACTCTGCCAACGTAACTGCTTTAATGAAAGATCATGCAAAGAACAGGTGGTATTATTTTTTCTGGATGATTATCTGTATCTCTTCAAGGAAACCCTAAAAAACTTTCACACTGGTCTTTACAATATGCAAAAAGGGATCTCTCCAAACTGAACACAGATCTTCAGTCCTGACATTTCTTTCTCCTCAATGTCATTACTTCCCTGACTGTGTATTTCACAGCGATGGGACTTAAGAGTAAACACTATGTATTTTCCTGGTGTCATAACAGGCAAAAAAAATCTATGTAAGTAAAGAAGAATGACATCTGGTCTCTGTCACTGTTAAGGCACAAACCTAGCAGCATTATTCTGACAGGAACGATTTTGCTATTTTATCACACTGAAGACCAGCAATTAGCCCAATTTGCCAGGGATGAACACTTGTCATTAAATCATTCTGCATGACTGTACTGCTATTCACTTTAATTTGTCCCTCCAAACATTAAGTCTATTTGGCAAGGTTAAACACCTTACCCACAAACATAGCCCTGAGTGTAAGGCCACACAGATTCCCCAGTGTCAAATGCAGCACTCATTGCTCATCTTTCAAAGGAATCCATTTAAATATACACAGAATTCAGTTATGCACTGTACAACCTGGCAGTGCTAAACCCAGCTCAATTCCCTTTAAAAAGCAAGCACTCAATTTTCAGTTATTTGTTTAACATATCAGTTACCCCTCTGCAAAGCTAGCCTTAGCAAATTATTAATCCTGTACAAAACCAAGAGCATGTGACGACAAAAACTATAACAAAATACAGAGCATTTAACGCTACTAAATTATTTACACCATGGAAATATGCATTATAATTTTGATTACCACTAGTACAAATGCTGACATAAGGAAGTGGTGTATGAAATTTAGTTCACAAATTATGGTTGTTACTTTAACCACATTTAGAAGACTCATAAACCTTGGATACTTTGAACACTACTTGTACCTTTAAAAGTGATCTGAAATACCATATAGCAAACAAACCAACCGTGGACCACCCGATTTTGGGTGGCCTGGCTCTCAGAAAGACTTTGACAAATTGAGGCACCTGAGTTAGAATAAGAGGAACAGTCTCCCTTATTTTCTTTTACCTAAGTACTTTGGTGATGAGAATTCATATAGCATATGCCTAGGGCATATGGACAATATTCCATTTCTCTTTGCACTGGACCTTTTTTCAGTGTTTCTGAATAAGTTGATCTATCTGTATGTTTTGGCCACACTATATGGTGATATATATTGAACTAGATTTTTCATTCAACTGTATGCAAGCCGTTTTCTCACTAATTCTCAGATTTCCTGAGCAGCATCTTGTCTGGCACGCTTACTGGGTCTTAAGGAATGTGCATTTTGTCCATTTGGGGCTCTGCTCATGTTCAATTTTGTGGTGAATTAGAACTCCCTCATCTGTCTCAGACATTTAATTCTTATTTCTGATTGCTTCTTTCCTCTCTAGTCCTTTTATTTTTTGCCAAAACCTTCTTCTTGAGCAGATCATGTCTAGAAAATGTAACATTAGTTCTTGCAGTTATCTGGTCATAAGGAACAGAAAAAGATATTTTCACTTCCTGACTAATACCTCATTTTCTTAGCTGATATCAGCAACAAAAACCCTCCTCTGTGAAAGCTGAGAATGGCCAAGCAAGAAAAGGTTTGTGTGAACTCACTTCCGTTCACAGTCAGCCTTTTCAAGATCCAGACTCAATGGTGCAAAAATAGAATTAGCCAGGATCAGCTTTACTATTTGAGAAAAAAATGAACAGGAATTTTAAAATGCTAAATATTTTAAAATTAGTACTTCACTTAATTGTAATTATAACATTTAGTTATACTGTCAGAAAATAATAAATATTCTTAATATTGTTCTGAAATGCAAAGCAAGACGCAGATTTTTTTCCTGTCCTCAATGCCCACTGACACCTGGTAGACAAGTGTGGCATCATATTAGATATGGCTCTTTGTGTCAGCAAATATTAAGTTATCATGAGAGGACTAGTTCAGAACTGATCTGCTTTACAACATTTAGAGTGATTCCAAAAAGGAACTTTTCAGGGAAGGGGGAAGAAAATTCTTCCAGTATTCCTCCCAGAGTCATGCTCCTCCCATACCTAATATTTATTCCAAAGACACACTTTCACTACTTGCATGGAGGACAAAGTATCAACTGAAAACAAAAATTACCAGAACTAAATTTGATTTTCCTACATTATCATAAGCAGCTAGCAGGATCTTGTTAGCACATAATTTATTGCATTAAGTTATGAGTTATTTGGGGGATTTTGCTGGCACTTACATTGTAAATAGGTGAATTATTTATTCCAACACTTTGTTTCTAGCAACTGAAAAAATTGAGTATAATAAGGTATATCTGTAAATTCTGTGAAATTCTCATATGGTAAGAGGAGGAGATATTTCACAGGATGCGTGGGAAGCTACCAGCAGAAGAAAATGAAAAACATTTTTGCAAAGATTTATTTATAACCAAATTGCTTTTTACCTGAGAAAAGTACAAAGGTGTAATACTTATATGCTCCTATAAAAATGAATTGTTCTTGACAGAATGTGTGCTACTGAAAGATCATTTTATTACAAGAAGGCTGTAATAGAGCAGGTATACATGGTATTATAGGATAAATGGCAGGCTGACAGATGATTTGAGCAGCCTCATTAGCTAATACACTAATATAATAGATCATTTTGTTATAAAGGCCTTACAAANATTTTTTGAAAAAGGCCTAAAAAAAAAAAAAAAAACAAAACCAAAACCGAAACCCAAACCCACAATAACCAACCACACAAAAACCCCAGGTCAAAACAAGAATCTGTTTTGTTTGATGCCTATCTGGACATTTTCTCCTTCTTCACACTGAAATAAAAGACAGCTTACTTCAAAGACATTTCAAGGGAATATTGATGAGTGTGGGCTAACAGCTCCAGGTTCAACCCATTCCAAGCGTCAATTATGCCCCAGTATCACTATCATTGTTTGCCTAATAATTTTTAGTTGCTTTGACTTTGCTTGTTCAACTGTGGAATTTTTCTTCTCTTACTATACTGGAAGCTTCTCTGCTCTGCAACATTGATGCTGCCATGCTGCTAGCAGCATCTGACATTGTTTTCTACAATAGAGCCAATGAAATAAACTGTATTGAGGAGCCCATATTCTTCCTCTTTGCTTGGAATGTTGCAGCTGTAATCCTAGCATTATACTACACATTGCAGTTTGGCAGACTTTCTCTCCACTGCAGGGGAGCCAAAGAAAAATGACATCCAAGGATGCAAGGATGGCTAGGAACAGGGAGAATATACATCAGCCTCCAGCGTATCAGCCAACAGTGCAGTTAGACCAGGAGAAACAGGAGGAGATTTGCCAGCAAGCCAGATGAGAACCCAGATGTCACTGCTGGGGAAAAAAAAACAAAACCAACAAAACCTCCACATTTCCAAGCTTTGTCTCTGGACAAGAGTTGCCAATTTATTACCTTAGCTGTCATAGGAACTGGCTTGAAATGCTATAACATTCATAACAGACTGAAAAAGTTTAGTTCTCTGAGAAACATTAATAAAACATGGCAGAGGACTACAAGTTAAACTGAAGAAAAGAGACAACACTGATTTACATTATGCAAATTAGAGTTTTGTGATTCTCTGTCTGGATACATCACTATCAGACTAGAACATCTATAAACTATAAACACCTCTGCATTCATTGCAATTTTCAAAAAGTCAGTGCTTTACTCCTAGTATATTTCTCAAACAATATCTGAATGGGGTTATTTTGGTTTCACTGTATACTGCAATGTATGCTGCAAGCAGAGTAGGACTGATGGAACATTCTTTGAAATCCCATTGGCTTCCAAACACTGATTATGTCTACAAATTTACAGTTCATAATACACAAATAAATGTCCACCTTAAATTTTCAACACTACTGTTGCAGTGTGAAAAAAAACCCTTCGAAGATATGAACTGCCAAAATGAACACTGCTGTCAGAAATATTTCACTTCTTTCCACACCAAAATTAGCACTCTCTGTCAATCTGGCACCTGCTCATATTTAGTTTACTCTAAGTTTTATTTGCTCTAAATCCACTACAACTATCAGCAAAACTCAGTGGAGATTGCCTTCTTTCATGCCATATTATCAAGTGTTCTATTCAGCCAATGGAAAAGAGACTTTGATGGCCACTAGACAATAAATACATTTTCCCTATAATTCCTCTCTCTTATGCCATATATACCTCCAAATAAGATTGACATGCACGGTGCTACCACGAACAATTTTTTTCTGCCCTCCCTTCAACACAAATGTAACCTTACCCTTATAAACTGTCTTCCGCAATATCAAACTGAGATAGTTATGTAAGCTTAGAACTAAAGAAACAGCAAAGTATGAACACGTTACATGCATACACACGTTAGGACTACTACAAGGGTCCTGTTGTCTAAGGTAGGGGTTGTTACGGGTTTGTGTGGCGTGCTTTTCTTTGGTAGTGGGGGAGGGGGCTGCAGAGGTGGCTCCTTTAAGAAGCTGCTACACCCCCCCCCGGCTCAAAAAAGTCAGACCCGCCTCTGGCCCAGGCCGATCCCAGCAGTGACAGTGGTAGCGCCTCTGGGACAACAGATTTAAGAAGGGGAACCGGCAGTGAGTGGGGGGATTGGAACGTGAGAGGAACACCTCTGCCAAAACTGAGGTCAGTGAAGAAGGAGTGGGAGGAGAAGCGCCTGAGGAGGCTGATGGCCCTGCAGCCCATGATGAGAAGGCAGGCTGTCCCCTGGCAGCCCATGGAAGTCCATGGTGGAGCGGAGGCTCCTCAAGATGGTGGCAACTCCATGGTAAAAACCGCGCTGGAGCAGTGTGTGACTGGAGAGCAGCCTGCAGAAAGGACCCACGCCAGGGAAGTTTGTGAGGAACTGAAGCCTACGGAAAGGAACCACGTTGGAGAAGTTGGTGAAGGACTGTCTCCCGTGGGAGGGACCCTACGGTGGAGCAGGGGACGAGTGAGGAATCTTCCCCCTGAGGAAAGGAGTGGCAGAGACGATGTGTGGCGAGCTGACCTCAACCCCCATCCCCTGTTACCCTGCGCAGCCGGGGAAAGGAGGAGGTAGAAAGCACCGGGAATGGAGCTGAGCCGGGAAGGAGGCAGGGGCGGGGGGAAGGTGTTCTGAGGTTTGGTTTTCCTTCCTAATACCCTTGTGTCTTTTATTTGATTTTCTTGGTAGTAAATGAAATTGATTTTGTTTCTTCCCCAAGTTGAGCCTGTCTTTTGCCCATGACCATAAGTGGGGAGTGATCCCTCCCAGTCCTTGTCTCGACCCACGAGCCTGCCTTTGGATTTTCTCCTCATCCCACCGTGGCCAGGGGAGGGGGTGGGGGGTGAGTGAGAGGCTGCGTGGTGCTTTGTTACCAGCAGGGATGAAACAAACCACGACAGGTGTATATTTTTAATCAAAGATAAGGGCAATGCAATATTTGAGTTATAACCACAACATAGGTCTTTCTGGTTTAGAGTTGCACAGCGCCAACAACTACCAGAGATATTCAGGGTTTTCAGTGAGAATTTAGTAGCAAAGTCAGATTCTTAAACAATTAAATAAAATAACTAGGAATAGTACATCTGTTCCCATCAGGACATTCCAGCAGGCTCTGTACTGGAGTTGAACTTTGTTGAAGTGAATCCTCTTTGATTGAAGTGTGGAGGATTAGCAGTGATCTAAAATGAAGCCATTAAGTAATGCTCCAAGACTGTCCTGATGTGCGTGGGCTGACCTGCGGTTTGATGTACAGCTCCAGTAAAGTCTGTTAATCTCCTCAGAAGAACAGGAGTCCATACCTCCAGATTAAGTTCTAAAACTCTGGTGATTCGAGAAGCACTACCTTCATTACAGCCAACAAAATATATCCTGAGCAGAGATACTCACAAATACATAAAAACCTGCAGGTAAGGGATATATGCCCCATACAAGTGGCACAGAAAACTGGTCATTTTCCAGACACTAAGCATATTAAAAAGTCTTTATCTGTAATAAATTCACCAGTAAGTCCTCTACTAATAAGCATATATTTTGTGAAACATTTTTTAACTTCATAGTACATTTTCTTCTTTTCTGTGTAGATGTTCCCATTCCTAATTGAATTCAGATCTGCAAAAACACATGGTTTTAACACTATTAACTTTATGGCACTTCTTGTTGGTGTTGAGTTTGTGTAACAAATTTTTGTACATTTTTTTTTCTTCATGAAAAGTTTTTCACTTGAGTTTTGTTCATTTAGGTGTTATTGTAGGTTCATTTAGGTGTCTCCATTTTGATTCCTAACACTATATTAACCTGCTTCCTCAGAATAAACACTTTTCTATTTCTTTAAAAGGGGGAAGGGAAGATAAAAAGGGGGAGGGGGCTAGGGAGGGGGGATGGAAAGTCTGACCTTAATTACACCTTTAAATACACTTGCATTTAAACTGCCCCAATTAAGCTTCAATGTTTGCACCCTGAAAGCTAAGTGACATGAGAGACAAATACCATCCCAGCTCAATTATTGCAATATTAGGTAAAGAGATCACCTGCATGCTGATTAGCAGATAGTAATAGCACAGTTCAACTTCAGAAAAGTTAAGCAGAAGGCTGAAATCACCAGCTTGTGGAGGCAACTACAGCAGGTTGCTTTTACCTGGGAGCCCTATCTTTTGCTCATACACTTACATATGTCTCATGGTTATGCAGACAAACCTTGGGCTGAACTTTCAACTTCTAGCTACTGCAGTGAAGAAAATTATTCTTCTCTCTCACTTCAAATTCTCATTTGAATTTTAGATTGTTTTGCTGTATGTGATTCAACAAAGGATTTGAAGTTTCTTTCAGAAGATCATAGCTGCATTTTAAGGGCTGCAGCTTTTAATAACAACTGCCATTTTTTTCTTCGACCACAAAGTCTATGCCATTCCTTCTGCTTGAAATCAGAGCAAGAAATAAATATGGGAAGAAAGTTCACTAGCTCTAACATCTTCAAGATAAGTGTGTCGAATGTATTAATTAGGACACGTTTAAAAGTGCATTAGGATGCACACAATCTTTTTCTTCCTCTGCCTCTCTCAATTCTCTGAAAAGAACTCAACGGCAGGTAAGCTTCAAACTTATTTAGGCCAAGACTGTACTACATCATCATATCACATATGGCACACATAACATACATGAACTATTCAAATACAGACACATGTAAATGTAGAGAGAAAACAAAATAAATGTTTCTCGCATATCTCAAATGTTTATGACCCCACCCAAAACGTATTTAATCAAAATCTCCTGTTGATTACACAACACTCTGCATAAGCCACTTTAAAAATTAATAATTCCTAGTGGGATTACTTTTTGGACATAAAATTATCATGTGTTTACTGTTGACCAAATAGTGCTGCTTAAGAGTCATTAGCCAACTACTTCAGAAAAAAACTTCATGTAAACAAAAAGAAGACAAAGAAACATGATGGTTCTCTGTTGCACACAATTTTTACACACACATCCCATGCCAGAAGAATACTTGTTGACAGAATTATCCAAAGTGAAAACAGAATGTTAAAATATTTATGATATCAGCACAAAGGGCTAAAGTTTTTCAAACCGTCCCCAACATGTTTTAGGCACAAAGCTAATCCAGTTTATTATGTACATTTATGCTCCAGAATGGGGAGATTCATAGTTCTAAACCAACAGTCCTTGAATTCTGGTCCACAGGCCTTAAGCATAAGGATACCCCCAAATTATTTACTGTAAGAAAGATAAAAAACTCACTGAAACAAACCAAGTAACTCTGCACATGTAGGGAAGAAAATTAATGGAATAATGTAAAAATGAAAAAGGATCACCGAAAGTTCAGTGTATTTTGCTATGTTAGTTACACACAAAAAAACTGTGCAAGGAAGACCTTGGGTCCGATTTAATTTGATGTCTTCAATTTGTTTGGTTAAAGATGGTTATGAGAAGGCTCTTTATCTTTGGTTAGACCCTCAAATCTAAGAGGGTGAACTTTTGCATACACACAGAGTGTCTGATTTTTACTAAGCCTTCATTACTCAAACAAAGAAGATTTTTTCTAAATGAACATACTTGTTTATGCAGCTGCACATGTAAACAGATCTGCTACCAACATACTGAACTGGAATCTAAATCTGTTCTGTGGCCCAGACCAACCTTTCCCATAGGATTTGACATTTAGTCATTCCTTCTGCTGCTGAATATTCTTACGAGAACCAAAACAAGCTGCTGCAACAGATATGATGACTGCCGTTCAAGGAAAATCATCGTATTTATAATTGTACAAATAAAAGCTGCTGATGACACTAATTAACAAGTGCCATTAGACAATTAAGTGACTGGGGGTGTAAAAAGCTAATGCATTATGTACTTGATGGCGTGCTTGACAATACATACATCACATTTAATAGATGGCAAAGAAAGTGTAAACCTTAACTTTCAAAAAATACTAATTTTTTTAACTGCCTGTCAAAGCAAGGACTTCTTAGGACCAAGCCAAGACAGGACCAGGGATTTATTCAACAGCAAAATACTAAAATATTCTGTATTCAGATGCCACAATGTTTTGAAGGCTTCCTAAAAGTGTATCAAGCCTGCAACTCAAACCTAAATGGGTAAAATGCACAATGACATTCCCATTAGTCATAACACACAAGATTCACTTGATGTCACCTATGCACTAGGAATTCTTGTGAGAAATACTAAAATAAAAAAAAAATAGTAAGAATATTGCATTCTTTCTCTCGTACAGCAATGTGAAAGGAAAGAGAGTGCAGTCCAATGGCAAGCATTTCCTGCAAACACCATTGTAGTTTACAGGACAGGGATCTACTCTGGAAATGTGCTGCAAACAGTTATTGACCAACAATTCTCTTATCTTTTATCTTGCAGGATATATATTGACCAACAGTTATTATCTTTTCAGACTCTTTCTTTGGCCATTACTTCAGGAATTCACAAAGAACAATAAGTCCTTGATAATGGTAATAATATACAGGAAAAACCTAAAAAGAAGAAGAAAAAGTAATTTCCTTAAGCTTCTACAGCATCTTCTCATTTTTATTCAGATCTATATTACCTTTACTATCAGAAAGAGAAGCACTAGCACATACATTACTCAAAGGCTCACAGTATTTGCGCACTAGAACTCATGAACTACTGTTTCTACTGTAGAAAGCAAGCAGTCTCCAAAATCTATTCTTATCTTTAAAAAAGAGCAAAATAAAGTTGTGAACTATGGCATTATTCTTAAAATTTTTGTAAGTATTTAACATCACTACAAAACACTAAGCTGGTTTATTGTATATAATTTATATTTATTATAAATTTTAAAACTGGAGGGCTTTCTTCAAAGAGAGTGTCTTGAAATGAACTATATATAATTACTGCTAAATGTAATCTCTTATGACTGAAAGAAAGAAAGAAACTTACCTCATCATAATTAACTACTTAAATAAATGTGTAATTGAAAATATGTAAGATTAAATGACTCTCACATGAAAAATGTATAAAATCAAACTCCTCATAAAGTAGCCATTTCTTTTTTTATGGCATTACTTTTTTTTTTTTTTTACTTTTTGAAATATTGATTCAGAACAAAAATTATTTCATAGGATTTCATAATTTAAATGTATATCAAATCCTTAAATTTGAAAAAGTCAAAATCTTCAAATTAATTATAATTTATTTTGTCTCTTTCACAAAATAAAGGAAATTAAACCTAAGAGAACATAAGTGAAACCTAAAAAAAGACAAAAATTAAACCTACAGGCATGATTCTTACATCACCTACTCACTCAATATGAGAATGATTCACTTCTGTTTAATAACTATACTCCTGATTGACTTTAGGAAAACCTCCATATTCAACAAAACCTCATAATACCCTAAACGTGTAACCAGATCAGGCCCTAAGCAATGACTCAGATTTAAAAGGTTTCTAAACACGTATAGGTATTCAGTACAAATAAGAGACTTAGTAGCATTTGACACCTGTATTAACAAAATATAGGCTGAGAAGTGACCAAGTCATTTTTCGAAAATGAGAGTAAGCCACTGAAACATAAAATTATGCAACACTAAAAAGAACAATGCATAAATTAAGTACAATCAACATTCAAAAGGCCAGCTTTAATATCAAAAAAGGAGACATTCATAACAAGATAACTGGAGGAACAAAACACCTTAGGCCCTCTCTGAAGCAGGAGAGGATTTTGCCCTAATGCACTACAGTGTTGCCTTCAGTGGTATATACTTTTAATCATGTGATTGTCTACATGCTATATATGTCTTCGACTGTAATGATATAGGACAATGTAGCAAAGCTCATTTTTTTCATTTCCTTATTTTTAATATCTGAACTTAATGCTCTGCCAGTAAATTAGTTTAAAGAAATAATATTTTAAAATAACTTAAAATGGACAGCAAAGAGCTCTTTATGAGGAAATTATAATTAGTACATTGTTCTACTGTGAGAGACTGAATTGGCCTCTGGAGCCATTTGTCTCAAAGATTGTTAAGCAGGATACTCCTCTGGCCGATAAGGCCACTGAGGCATCCAGGAGAGGAGACCTGAACTGGCATCTGGAGCCATTTGTCTCAAAGTTTGTTTGTTGTGAGAGATTGAACTGTGAACTGTTTCCCTTTGTCTCTGGGGTGGCTTGTCAGGCAGGATACTCTTCTGGCTGATAAGGCCATTGAGGCATCCAGGGGAGGAGACTGGGCTGGAGCCAGCAAAGTATGCAGGAATGGGGAGACTACCATTGTCTGGAGTCT
>VYZV01036081.1:6467-20397 GCA_013401275.1 Pandion haliaetus | reverse complement strand
CAGGACCCACCTCTGCACCCCCCCCCCCCGCTACCAAAAAAAAAAAACCCACCCACAAAAACATGCCACACAAACCCATAACAAACCCATCAAGAAAAGCACTCCAATGCAAGTGGTTGCTACAAATTATAAATGTTTTTCCTTGAACAAAGCAAAAAGGAAAAAGCTAAGATGTAACCTCTTTCTTTCTGAATACTAGACAATACCATTTCTTTACTTTGGTCAGCAGTGTACATACCCTAGATCTCTGTTACCCTTCTGCGGACTCTCTCCAATTTATTGATGTGCAGAACCTCATTCATTTAGGGAAATGAATACCTAAACTGCCATAGAGAGGAAAGTATCGAACAATAATTCCAAATTTTAATTTTCACTTTTTCTTTATGTATTTGCTTACTATGTTCCTAATATTTAAACCTCCCAGTTTCCAAATGTTCCATTTTCATCACAAGTTGACTTTTTCAATGGGTATGATGCTTTTGACTGTCACCTTAGGATGACTTTAAGGATGATTTTAGCAGTAAAGGAAAAGTTAAGATTGCCATCATAAACAAACAAAAAATTAAATGGGAACTTTCCAAGCACCTCCAGTTATTACTAATGTGGCATTCTATTTGAACTATTATAAAAGTCCATCTGATATATTTGAAGACAGGTCTATGATTCTAAAAAGATAAAACATATGTTCTAACAAAGCCTGCACAATTCTCCCCCTGGAAGACCTGGCCATTAGCAGCTGTTGGAGGCAGCACTGATACCAAATTCAAAATCAGTACTAAAACTTACATCCTCAGCTGTATAGTTAAAAGATAACATTTCCTCAAGAACTTTAAAAAAAAAAAAAAGTAGATGTATCTATCTCAAGGATATTCTAGCAGATAGCATCCTGTTAGAACTCAAGTTATGATCATTACAAATGACCATTAGAAAAAAATTTGCATGTCCTTTGGTAGCATAATGTCAGCACTATTTGCCAAGAATCAACTGATTCATGTCCCAGATTAGTGCAACATATCTGCTTTTTGTACAGGAGGAAAAAATACAAGGAAGTACCAGGGTATGCAGATTAACATGTAAATTTCACTATCTTTTCCATCTGTTTCTTCTAAAATCGTTTCTCTCAACTTACCAAGTGTCAGGGCTAATCAAGTAAAAATGTCTGGAGTAGCAGACATCATTGCCGTTTTAAGTTGAAGAAAGACTATGCAGTTTATACCAATATAAAGTTAAATATGATCATGATTCAACACATTCCTTGAGAGGGACAACCAGGAATGTTCAGGGCTCTCAAAACAGAGACCTGGAGAGTGCCAAATTGCCACAGAGGAGAAGGACTAGAGTGCTGAGAAATCACAAAAGATGATGAATTTGTCATCTCACAGTAGGATAGAGGCATGGGATTTACTATGTAAATCTTTAGAAAATAATTTTTTCATTTTCACTGGTACAACTCCAGTTAATTCCGTAATGTCACTCTGGATGCAAAAGAATCAGATCAGGAACAGAAATTAACTGCACAAGCTATCTTCTCAGCAGAGAAACATGAATTTACTACCTCTGAGAATGTGACTCCACATTTCAAGCTCAACAATTAATCATTAATTTTCATCAACAGCAAATAATTCTAACTCTTTCTTATCTGAGCAGCACTGCAAAACAATAGCAAAATGTTTTGAAACAGCTTTCTGGATTGGCAAAGGAATTTTTAGTTAACATCCATTTATCCAGTTATTTTAAGAAAGACTTAACAGTTCATTAAAATATATTTGGTTTCAATGCCTAAATATTACTGGTATCCTTAACAGTTCACAGAAAAGGTATTTTTTCCCCCTTGTATGGTGCCTCTCACGATTACCCTTCCTCCCCCGCCCTTCTAGTGCCTTCTCCCACCATTTCTTGATCTCATAACAAAAAAAACCAAATAAAAAATCCCAAAACCCAAACAAACAAACAAAAATGAGGCTGGGAAATGGATTGTATGAGAAGAAAATGCAACTATTATACATAGCAAAGAGCTGTCTGTCAGTAATTACAAAGGCCAACAGTGCGATATAACTGCCAAGAACAATTAAGCTGAATTATCGCTTCTTTCAAAGAAATTCAGCTAAATTAAAATGGAGGACAGTCTTGCCAATCATTTCACTATAAAACCATTATCAAATTCCAATCTCTGACTTAACTTCAGACTGTTCACTAACCTGTGAAGCACTGGTCTTTCCATCTCTAGTGGGTGTAAATGGCAAGATGTTGGTAGTGGGGGTCTCTGCAACAGTCCCCTCACCAGCCACAGGGGAGCCCGTCAGCCATGCTGGTGGTGCCTCTGTGAGAATGTATTTAAGGAAGGGCAAAACACAGCACAGGCAGAGAGGAGTGAGGAAAAAATTGTGAGAAATGGTCTTGCGAGCAGCACAGGCAGAGAAGAAGGGGAGGAGGTGCCCAGGCAACCGGGATGGAGACCACCTGCAGCCCATGGAAGAGACCATGGTAGAGCAGTTGAGTATTTTCTGAAGGACTTTAGCCCTTGGGAGGCACCCCACGCTGGAGCAGGGGAACAGGGTGAGAAGGAAGGAGCAGCAGAGAGGAGCTGTTATGGACTGACCACAACCCCCATTCTCCATCCCCCTATGCTGCTCAGGGCACAGGGTGGTGAGCAGGCACAAGATCTGGGAATGAGGGAGTGAAGATGATCATGGGAAAAAGGGGTGGAGAGGTGGGAGGAAGGCGTTTTTTTTATTTTGTCTTTGTTTCTCACTATCGAAACCTATTTTAACCGGCAATAATTTTCCCCAAGGTGAGTCTGTTTTGTCTGTGAAAGCAATCAGTAAGTGATCACCCTGTCCTTATCTTGACCCACAAGCCTTTTCATTTTATTTTCTCTCCCTGGCCTGCAGAGGAGGCGGAGCAAGAGAGTGGCTGGGTGGGGGCTGGTGGCCAGCCTAGAGCCGCCCAACACACCATTACACATAGGAACTGATACTCATAGGAATGCCAGATGAATTTAACACCGTCCTGCTGTACTGAGGATTTTCACTTGACTACTGAACAAGCCAGCCAGTCACACATCATCTATTTACTGTGAGGTCAACACAACTTTTGCTTTTTAAGGAGTCAAATTGTATTTATAAAATTTCCAGAAGTGAGCATCATAATCTTTTCATGTTTAAAGCAGTGTGGGTGGAAGCCACCATGCTTTCACCTGCCATCATTATTATTTCCTAAATAAACAACGAAAGAAATAGCAGTATCTCAAAAAGTATAATTCTCTTATGAAGGTTCTGACTGTCAGCTAAAAATTTGATTTTGAGTCCCTCCATATGCAGATCGACAACATCCATATTTCAAGTAGTAACGGGTTCATGTACATGGTAATGCAAGAGGCAGAGCAGGTGGGACTGAGAGAGATGCTGCAGTTCAGGATTCAGCTGTTTTGGAGGCACAGTTCAGGAAATGGTTCCAAAATTCTCTTGGCTACACATGTACTCTGCCTCCCTTATAAATAGCTCTTCTCATGGAGGACAAAATAACCACTGTTCGTGTTCTGCAGTCAGCCCATGTCCACCAGTATCTGAAGTGAAACCAGCTACGTTATCAAAATCAATTACACACACACACCCCTTCTTTTTTTTTTTTTTTTTTTAAATAAGGGTGTGGGTGTCCTCAATGAAGTTTAGTTTGGTTAGTAACTCTTCACAGGATCTGAGCTAACACTTTCTATGAATGTTATACACTGATTATGAGCAACCATAGCTTAGACTTTACAACACAACAACATGGTGCTTTCATATGTAGAGAACTGTCCAATACTATTAGCTGTTAGAGGCACATGTATTTTTTTTTTTATTGCAGTCCTACTGCTTTCAATGTCAATAGGCAATGACAGACTTTAAAACACAGATTTGTTTCATTCTGACACTTACTGTCTCAGTTTTGAATATGCCATATGATTGCAGGCTGAATCTTTCAAACTTTGGTTTAATAGTGAGGTCAACGTTAAGGTCACTTGTTCATCTCCTTTAGCTCAGCTGATGCTCCACCAATCTGAAATAATAACCTATGTGAGCTATAATAAAAATTTTCTCATTTAACAGTACTTATGTAAATCAATTCAGTTTTGCAGGACGCAGCTCTCCTTTTCCTTTGAATGCAAATAACACTGCTACATTCTAGGAGGCCATGTATTTAAATTGTCTCTAATACTTACTAGCTATTAAAACTTCATGCAAAAATGGAAGTTATCAGAAAAGCACTGAGATATGGGAATGTAAGTTGGGAACTCATTGTTGTGTTCCCTCCTAGTTTTACATTTGCAGAGCCTTCAACATGCTTTTACAGCCTCTACAAATTTCTTTCTTAGTATGAAGATACAAATTGCACACTATGATATTGTGCAAGCCTGGAATGAATAATATTATTTACCAAACTATCACAAGGGACAGAAGGCAAAAAAAATCACTGTTTTGTATTATTGCTAATGAAAGTTTATCCAATGGGAAACAATATGAAGTTAGTATGAGCAGTATGAATGAATTGTTAGCCAGAAGTCAACCATTCAGAGAAATGACTGCAGTATTGCAGATCTTACAGTATACACTTCATTGATCAAATACTATAGATGTAATAGAGTACAATTGTTTTTTTAATGCTCTTTTTTGATACTACGTTGTACTTATGACAAACCAAGATGAGATGACTACTAGAAAGTTTATGTCTATAAAGATCACAACTGAAAGTCAAGATAGTACATGTCAGGTGACTTGAACTCTCTTCAACTCTTAAGATTCCTGTTGTTCCTCAGGATTTTTCATCCAGTATATTGCGGGGGCAAGGGAAGTAAGAAAGGGAGACAAAGAGGGAAAGCACATGAATTTTAAATGCATTTTAAATCATGGCTATAAATGTAAGGATTTCATGACCTGGAACTCAATGAGAGGAGAAAAAAATGAAACATGTATTTATTAAGTAGTACATATATGTATGTTTTCCTAACACTGCCAGAAAACAGAAGTGATTCAGTACCTTCACCTTCTTAGCTCAGGATTAAAAACAACAATTGTATATTTGCATGTAGATTTAGTAGAAATTGGTGTCAACTTAACTCAGGGAGATAAGAAATACTAAAATACAGGATTGAATTTATAGAAGTGATTAAGCTGAGGTGCATATAAGTAAATCAAATTAAAACTAATTATAGTAATTAGAAATCAAGCCAAATACCTACAAAGAGTTTTATACTGACAGCAAGCAGATTGCAAGAAATCTCTGAGAAATGAAGCTGTAGTTGAGGCCAATCAATGAAAATTTCATTAAAAGATCATACTTTAATTTCTCATATGCAGGCTTTAAAAGAACTCCAATAAAGGGTTCTCTTACACAACAAAAAATCATTTTTAGTGTTTCTGAATTATTACTCTCATGAAGTTGTAATATTGATTGATATTTAATCAGACTTTTAATTAGTCGGATGAATCGGGCAAGAAGTGACATTCACATGTTAGCAGACCCTTCTCTACTTTATCTTTTCAGATAATGGTTTCACATATGTCAAAGAATCTCATGAGACGTTTTAGCGCTGAAGCTGTATCCCTTGGTGTATTCAAGTAACAGATCTCAGCACGGGTCCCCAAGATTATACTGTATGGATTGTAAAAGCTTTGTGTGGGCCTTTGTTTCACACTGCAGCATGATACAGTTTACATCCCTATAGCCATATAAACGTTGCCATTATAAATGTTATCTTAATAGTAGTAATCTTATGAGGAAAAAAACCCTCATCAGTACAATGTACCTATGTTCCTACTCTGTGTGTGTACATAATTTAGGCAGCAATTAATGCTTTATTGTCTTTTAAAAAGTTACAAACCGGATTCTGATAATCACAAAAAAATTCTATTAAACTACAACTCCATATTCCAGTTGTTAGCGGGGTTTCCAAAGCAAAGAAAGGACTTGTGATCATGTCCAGCATAGATGTCTACTTCAGGCCATGATATCAATAACTGCTCCCTCTGGGGACAGAAGACCAGAGATTTCAAAGATATTAAGTTCCTAAAGGTTCTGTGAAAATCAACAGCCACTAGGTATGAGACCTCACTAAGGAAAGAGTTAGAGACTAAATTTTTCCCTTTCAAAACACTAGAGATTTCACAGGGGAAAACAAGACACTTGAAAAAAGCCACCTTAGCTGCAGGCTAACAGGTTAACTTGGTTAAGAATACAGGAGAACTGACAAGTTCTGAGACAGTTTTTTATACCTGTATAAAGTCACCTGAATATCACAACTTCTGGAGGCATAAAGTATGCCAGGTTAGGCACCACTGTGTGTGTGAGCATCACCTATCACACACACACATATGTACGTATCGTAAAGATGACAGTACATTCAAGTTTTCTCTTGTACCTTGGGATCTTGTTAGTAACGTTCCCTGCCATCATGTCTCCTGTTTCGAAATGTGATTCAGCAATCACTGGCTCACTGACACATCAGCATGTAAAACAGAATAATAAAATTTGAAGATATTAGGATTTCATTACTCTCTTATTCAAATGCTTTGTCATCTGTCAAAACATGAATATGAGAGTTCAGTATCTTTGTTATCCATGGTCTAAAATATTTTAGTGAGACTCAGAATATCTTATGCATTTTAGATATATATCTTTATTTCCTTTCAGGAGTGATAAGGAAACTAGCGTAAGGGCTCCAAGACTATTACCTGCTGGCAGGATTTGGCTAGTGAAGCTAAGGGCAACCGGTCCCCAACCCCAGGGGAGTGCCCACTGCCTGGGGCTGGAGCTGCCCGGCAGCTGCCCTGCTCCCTGGTGGGGCAGCGGGATGGTCCTGGCTGCCAGGTCCTGCCCTGCCACCCCTATGGGGACATGCTTTTTTTATGTTTAAAAAAAGAAACAAATTATACGTGGCCTTAACGTGGGCTATGAGAAAAGTCAGGTTGAACAGACTGAGTCTGATGAAAATGGCAACTTTAGTTGTTGTAGTGCAGTTATAAAAGATAATTTTGTACATTCTTCAGGTGCAGGAAATCCTTCTGAGAGGAAAGAAGAAAGAGGGGAGAGTATTCTCTTGCCTGAGAGGGGAGCGCAACTCAGGATGAGCTCCAGACTTCTGAAAGCATCCTGTCAGGAAGGAAGCCCACCTCCCTCGCTCATTAAATGGTGGCTCCAAACACAAAGAAGGACTCAAGGGTTCCTTGACTTCAGGATTTTGCTGAAGAAGGATGCTTACCTTCTTCAAATATTCCTTTGAGCCATAAAAGATGGCAGAAAAGGTGCAGATTGGGAAGGCCATCTTTTTAACAAAACAACCAACAGTGCCCATCTAATGTTGACACTCCCTCAGCATCCCTCCCTCCTTTTTTTTAAATTTGAGAATCAGTAGTACATTATAGACATAATTTGCTTGTGTGATGTATTGATTCATGAGGGAGATGATAAACCACTGGAAATAGAAATATGAGCCTGTGGATAATATTCCTCCTACTCAATACAATGAAGCAGTGATGTTTCGAAATGAGTACATTAAACTTAATTTGTCTCAAGTTTAAATGGCTGCTTACAAAGCCCAGGACAGGCATCATTTCAACCCTGACACCGATGATGTACAATATAGCTACATAAATTTCAGATTTTTTACATTCATAATAGCACTGATTATAATTCTAGGGAGGATATAAGTTACTACCTAACATTGTGCTTCACTGCAGAAGATGTCTAACACCTACACAGATTTTACCATTCCCTCGGTAACAGCAGGTTAAGAGCAGTGTACACCCTGGGTAAAATGTTGCCAGTACAGTGCAAAAATAACAACAAAGTTTTGCCAACTTGGAAATTAATTGTACATATTATTCAATAATTTTCAAATTTACAGATAATCAGGAGTGAGTAATTTCCCTATATTAAATGTACATGGAGGAGCGTAGCTCTTTAAAAAAACAATCTTCCTTATTGCTCTCCCTAAAAACACCATGTGCTGAGTTCCACCTTCAGAACTGGTAATGCACTGTACATGCTTGTCTCATTTAGTTAAAACAAAATATGAGATTGGTCTTAAGAGACACATGGCATCAAGCATGCTAAACATTTGCCTTAAACGGTAACACACAGAAACAGACACCAGATACACTTGCTACTATAGGGATCTTTCTGATTTTCCCCTTTCTGCCCTTTACACCCTGGCAGCATCCTGCTTTACCACTGATGCTAACATTAGCACCCCCAGCAAGCAAATTTCCAAAGCTAACCTGCCAGAACACAGCTCATCTTGGCTGCAGACAGAGCAGGATCAATCTCTTTCTAATCCACTGCTGTGAATCAGCTCACTGTGACAGCCAAAGGTAAGCTTTTGGGGGCAGCCACCCTGTAAATTGGTGAGGTAGGTCATCTAACCACATCCACAATCACTGAGATGCAGGAGGAGGGTTGTACACCTTGCTGGAAAAAATATAAATGAGTGAACAGAAAACCACAGGAAATAAGACTCGGTCAAATAAAGGGGATTTTGCACTTCCAAGAAAGTGCAGTAATGCTTATTATGGTGAATGGCCAGACTGCCTCCAAAATCAGAAAGCTAAATTTGCTTCAGAGAAAAAGATACTATCTAGAGCATCCAGAAGGCCTCAAAGGAAGCCTGGAGTTAAAAGTTAAAAATGCCCCACTGACAATGGGTCATCTCCGAGACCTTCGAGCATGCAAGTACAGAAAGGTAAGACTCCCAAACAGTGACCACAGCACGTCAGCTGAGTAGACAGAAAAGCTTTTCCAGTTCAAACTCAATGTTAAACAGAATAAACATGGCTTTTCTTTTGGTTGCTCAGTTAAACTTTTTGGAAATATTTCTAGATATACTGTCTATTTCACAGGCTCTCAATAAACCCTGAAATTTAATTGCATTGGCTGAAATATGTGCAATCCCAAGGTACGCGGATAATAACAAGGTATTCTTCAACTCAGTGGGACATTTTGACAAGTGCTATCACTCCCAGCATTTTACCCATATGACAACAGAACACACCCAGACATTGGCAGGTCCGTGGAGAGCTGGAGAACCAGTACTAGGAGGGTCAGAGGAGGACAAAGTGCCTTCCAGTAGCTACAAGAGGAAGACAGTGGCATCTGAAAGATAACGGGGAGTGCACAGCTGAATTCACATGGTCCCAAAGGTATCTGGGATGGATACTCAGTATAAAGGCCTCTAAACCTGAAGCATTGTTAAGAGACTTTTAAAAGCGATGACTGGATTTAATTATTTGATGGTATGATTGTAGCTAGTTCCAGTGATTCAGTGCAGTTATTATTATTTTATTAATGAATTCTGATGTACACTGTAGAAGCAATTTGTTGATATGAGACTGCTTCTTACAGTAGATGGTTTGGTCAGCTACAGTAAAAAAAAAGTAAAAAAGACTGCTATAGAAAAGTAATTAGTTGCCTTTTAAGTGCACAGGACACAACACAGTCATCATTGTCTCATTAAAATATCTGTATTCATATTAAAGAATGTAACACTATCCAGTCAAAAAAGTTGAATAAAACTTAACAGATTACAATGTTTACAAAAAATGGAAGAAAAAAAGGAAAATGGTAATAACAATGAATGTTAAAAGACTGAATTTAATTAAAATATGGGCTTACACACATTAAGTTGGGAGACAAAGTAACATGGTAGTTATAAAAGGGCCTTCAAAGTTAGTGTATTTCTAAAAAATAAAGCAAAAAAGTGACATGAGAATGAAATATTTATTAGGGGTTAAAAAAGGTAAAAGAAAAGACTTGTAACTATGCAGAAGGAAAATCAACAGTATCACCAGCCTGCATCCCAAATAAACAAGAAGGAAAAATTCTGTGGACAGAATTGCCACAGCTGAAGACTGAACTTTTTAGTTTTGCTGTGATACTGTTCCAAGATCTCACTGAAGGCACACTCAAAGCAGTATGCTGCCTATTCTGCGAACAAGTATAGGACTTCCATATCCAGGCCTACCAGGATATCACTTTTCACTAAAACTAAATTTCTTTCTCCCAGTAGGTGGCAGAAATTCAGTCATGCAGGGAGCAGCTTCTTCTCTCCCAGATACCATTACAGACTGATTGACTGAGGAGCTGTAACTATTTCCCATGAAACTACCTACCTTTTCCTGATGATTACATGTTACATCTCATGTTATCATTGCAGCAGGAGGGCAAGCAATCACAAGAAACAAAGAAGAAACTATTTTTTGATGCAGTTTCTCATGAGGATGATGATGAGAATTTGCCCCTGAATACAATAAGGAGGACAGCTGGAATTCAAGATTTACACTTAACACTATTCCCCTGAAAGCTGCACTCATTGAAGTCCACAGGGGAACTGCACTGTGACCTCTGATGCATTTAGAAGAGATAACGTTGTGCCTATCAAACATTCACCAACATGGTTTTACAATTCTAACTTGCAATTCATTACACCTTTCTACCAGTATGCTTTTGGTGTACCTCTAATACATAAAATGAAACTACTTTTCCTGTTACATTTAGCAATTTCAATATTCTATTAAAACATCTTAACAAGCAATTTCCTTTCAGAGTTCCAGCAAACTTGATGTGCTGATCTCGAGAATTTCTCATCCACACTACCAGAGGCAAATAATGGTTATTGAATATAAATCTTTCAAAGTCCTTGTAAATGAGTTTAAGTAATTTCTGCCAGCTTTCTCTGCCACTTAGAACAATTGAGGCTTTTAGGATTACATAGGCAGCTAAACTGTTCAGGTGCTGCTTTACATTAACTTAGATCCTGGTTGCAGTTTCAATTTTTAATTGAGAGGAAGTTACCCAAGTATAGTTGCATCTTTTCCCTTTCCATGCCCTTAATTTCAAAAGAACAGGAACATGGGTCTTAAAACACATAATTAGATCTACTGTTGTAAAAACTCCCTTGGGATACTATGAGTACTGGAGAAAGGTGCAGACCAAAGAGGAAAGAATTGTGAAACTGAACCACTGTCAAGAGAAATTAACAGAATAAAGAAGTGGTTTCTAGAGGAAATAATATCTGGGATTGTTACATGATAATACTACTCAAAAAAGTAAACAGTAGATGCAAAAGTAAAGGAAAAAAAATTGTTTTGTCTTGCTACTGCAAGCAAGATAGGAAGTAGTACAAGTAATGACTACTTTAAAGCAATGGTTATATGTGTTCAAGGTAATAAACTTCTCACAGTGCAGACAGGTAATGGAGCTGACTGCTTAAGGAAGTTCTGCTGTTCCCATCACTTGATCCTAAGTGCTTCCAAGAACAACTGAGATACAGGTGGCAGAGGAAAACATAACATGCTTAGGTCCCCTCTGCCATATTTTTAATCATTTTGTAAAGATCTTAGTGGTTTTAATTATATTTCTGGCTATTTCTATGTTTTAAATTAAGCAGTTTTTCTAGTTTCTCTTAATCAGCTAACAGAAGGCTCAAGTACCTATAGCATTTTTGGTTTTTGCTTCATAGCCTTTTGGGTTAATATCAGCACTCTGTTGGCTGCATGGCAGCATGTTCTCAGTGTATCTCAAAGGGCATCCAGTTGATTCCTATCAGCTTCAGGGGAGAAGGGGCAGATCTTTAACTGTCCTGGATTTGGCTAGGATAGTTAATTTTCACAAGAAACTGGGAAGGAGCACAGCCAGGACAGCTGACCTGATCTAGCCAAGGGGATATTCACTACCATATGACATCATGCTCAGTATATAACTAGGGGAGCTGGCCAGGGGCAGGAGGGATTGTGCCTCAGGAACAGGCTGAGCATTGGGTTCTAAGTCGTGAGCAATTGCATTGTGCATCCCTTGCTTTATACATTCTTTTATTGGTATTAGTGTTATTATTACTTCTTCTCTCCTTGTGTTGTCCTATTAAACTGTCCTTATCTCAATCCATGAGGTTTTACCTTTTTCTTCTGATTCTCCTCCCCATCCCACTGGGGCTGGGGAGGAGTGAGCAAGCAGCTGCATAGTGCCTAGTTGCTGGCTGGGCTTAAACGTCATTAACCTTACCTGGAAATTAAGTTAATACAAAGTGCTTCCATGCAAATCTAAAGAATTGGAAACAAAAAATACACTGCCTTGGAGATCAGATCTTTCTAATGAGTTTTCTTACGACCAAGCTCTATTTGTGCTGAATTATAACACATGTAACAGAGAGCCAGCACAAACTTACATAGTTGAAATTAAAAGTTTGATTTGTACTAATCAGTAAGAATGGCAACTGGATTAGATCTTTCAAAAAGCAGATTGCAGAGTCAGAAACCTTTTCTGACTATTAAGTTCTTTTACAAAGCATGAACTACTTACAGATGCGCAGGATGATGCACAAGAGACTTTCAAAGTGACAGTCCAGAATTTGAGTCCAGCATTCATACAGGATGTCAAACCTAATTTTAGATATGAAGTTACCCAGTCAATAAATAAATGTCTTATAAAAAGCCTCTTTCATTTCTCAGTAGAAACACTATCTTCTTTTTTTTTAATACTAAGAGCAAACATACTAACTCTTCTTAGGTAAATCTGGTAATTACAGTGACAACAGGCAGCCCTTTCAGCTTCATTAGAAAAATGCAATAGAAAAATTAAGCATTCTTGATGTCTAAACAAAAGTAGATCTAATTCCCAAGAGAAACTGATATTGCTGAACCACATACAGTATAACACTTTTCTGCTGGCCAATTGGTTTATGATAGTTACACCCTATTTATAGATTTGAGCCTGAATTGAACAGGCTCCAACAACTGAAGTGAATCAGCAACTTATTTAAAGATAAAGAACTTTTCAAAATAAATGAAAACAAAGAGCTCTTGAGTACAACAGCACTGTATAGAAAGCCTCTAGGCAATTATTATCTTCATTATAGTAGAGGCAAGAGAGAAAGAGGCAGCAACTCAAAATACAGTGGCCTGGAGGGACAAAAAGTGAGAAACAAAAATATTAGGATAAACTAAATAATAATCTATGAGGTAAAACGGGTGAGCACCTGTATGATCAAAGCAATATTATCATGAAAGTAATGGTACAATGCTGAGGCCTGAACTATAAATTCAGATATGAAAGGGGCTGGGGAGGGATCAATATTACCAGAGTTGACAATGAAATAGGAGTCTAAAGATATCTGTAAATATTTTGAAAAAGTATGTTCTTTTCCTTACTCTCTGGATACACGTTTCTCCAGGAAAAGGGTAATGGATTACAATATTTACAGCTTTGAACCATTACTTAGTCATGAAGAAGCCATGTGCTAGGTCCTTACCAAAAGAGAAAAATGTCCCTGCCTCTAGGGATACACAAAGGTTAAGATAATTCACAAAGACAGATTCTGACAATTGCAATGGAAATTACTAGTAGCTAAAATAACCTCAGCTTTGGCTCCTGTGAGATTACATTTTCCCACAATCTTGTGTCACAGAAAAGGAGAGTTTTAGGCAGGTATTTGAAAGAATACAATATGGTATGGTTTTGAGTGTGTGCGCACAACTGTTTCCAAACAGAAAAGACAGCATGACAGAAAGTGTGGAGGCATTTCCCTCAAAAGAGAACAGGCAGGCATGGAACCTGGCAGCAATGCAAGTCTTGTTGCACATCCAAAACAGTTTTTGAAATGGTCTTACCAGTAGTGTAAATTAAGTGTCCCAAGGAAGGCATGATTACAGTAACCAAAATTAACTTTTCCTCAAGTACTCTTTCCAAGTTGGTCCTTAGAAAGATGCCAGATTACCATTACCACTCATATAAAAGCATGTATACTTCATGTAAATACACACATACTTTTAAGGTCACGCGGTTACGGACCAGCTGCCCTTGTTATGCATATAGAATGTTCCTATGATCTTAAGGAAGACCATTGTTATGTGTTTGTGTCACGTGGGGTTTTTTTGGTAGTGGGGGAGGGGCTGCAAGGGTGGCT
>VYZV01036073.1:9967-20087 GCA_013401275.1 Pandion haliaetus | reverse complement strand
TGTTGTGGAAAATCCAAAAGAGAAGGATAATGATAATTCTCATGGCACATCGTGTCAGAGATCTATTGTAGACGCCTGGGAGTGTAAGGTGGAAGTGGAATCTGAACCACTTGCCAGTTACAACAGTAAAGTTCTGGTGACTGGCTGTTGCCTTGAAATAATAAAGGAAAGGGGCCAGTTCTGCTTCACAGAATGGTTTGTCACTCTTTCCTCTGTGAAACCAGGAGGTGCTGCTTTGGGACTCCTTTCTGCTGAGGGTATGTGGTCTGTATCTGCTAGCAGTAAAAGAGAGGCTGCTTTGCCCATGCAAAGGGATTAGTTCCTAATTGGTTTTAGTACTTAAGGGACCCATCTGTCTGAGGCAGCAACAGCCTGTGTTGGAAGAAAGATTAATTTGTCTGTGAAGAGGAAGATGAATAGCGTAGTTGGCTGTGGTGGAAGTGGTTTGTGTTCTTCAGGCAGATCTTTAGGGTATTGGCACACAACTGTATCGCTGAAAGTACATACTGTGTGCTGCAGTTGATCTGATAACAGTGCAGATCAATTGGAGATGTGGTGAAATTGGGCATTTGTTGTGACTTGATTGCCAGAATATTATAGTTATTTCTAAAATCGTCATGTCAAATTAAAAAAAAAAACCAAACCCAAAACTGAACAAACAGCTCCTAGATCTGCCTTGATATAAAGAACTTTTTTTTATATGACTCTAAAAGAAAACTTTAAGTTTTGCTACCTATCTTGTGGGGAAAAGTTTGTCTTTTGTTACCCTTTGTAGTTAATCTATTTCTCTTTGTAGTGACTGCAAGTACAAGAGAATTTAGGTTGGTGGAACAAGAAACTAATGCAATCTCTTGGTATAGAATTCCTATCCTTTGATCAGATGCCTCTGGAAGGAAGCTGGCTGTTGTCAGACTGCATGGCCTGGATCTAGAAGTGCTATATTGATAAGTAGTGGCAAGATATCAAGGGCTGATGATTGAAAAAGAAGAAAAGATCCATCAGACTGTATAATGAGGTAGTTGTACTGGGCAAGAAGACTGCTGGATCTGGGGGCATTTCTTGGCACTGTGGATAACATCAAGTCGATGTGGATGATGTTGGTGATACTTCTACTTTCTGCTATTAAAGGGGATATACTGGGGTACAAAGCTGTTGTAAACCTAACCTCCATTGAGCCCCTTCAGAGATCACCACTGTTTACTGGACTGTGTTTTCTCACTTTAGTGATCTTTGAGGCTGTTTCCAGGATTGTATCCATGAGGTTTCTGCTCTGTTTGAAAGCCAAACAGGTGGAACTCCTGACTTTGACAGGCACCTTTTTTGCTGAGATGGGAAGGATATGAGTAGATGTCTCATAAAGGCCGTGACAGTAAAACACACAATCTTTAAAGTCTATTTAATTTCAGTTAAAGCTGCATGGCTTCTGTCTTTTTCCATGAAAGGAAAGGGACTCCGAAAATGGTTGTCAAGGGCTGAAGCCAGTGAAGCATTGTCCCTCAATTGAAAGCTCCAGAAGGAAAGTAGATGGTGCATTTAAATAGCAAATACAGGAAGAATTGCTGTGGTTTATTGAAGCAGTTGAGATGGAAGAGTATTTTCCAACCCCTTTATAGTTGTGAGCTGTATATTGGGTATGGCTCTTAGAGAGTGCTTGTACCGACAGGGTAGAATCCTTTGGCTAACAGTACTTGCCTATAGCTGCATTGGTAGTTTCAATATATGTAAGCAAATGTTCAAAGGAAAAGGTAACCATAAGTACCAGCAAGAAAGTAAAAAATGAGAAGTTAAGGAGAATTACTGAAAAAAGAAAAAAATAATCTTTTAGGTGCTGTATAGTGGGCCAGGGAAAATCCCTGTGGTGAAGGGGAATACTTGATGGCCCCAGGACAGAGCAGTGTTTCCTGGTAAAGGAGTACCTGGTATGAAGCCTGAATAGAGAAGGACTGGGGACTTGCTGTCAGGGTTGATAGGCCTTTGTCTGTGGTTGCTTTTCTGGCATCTACAAGATTTTAAGCCCATGCAGTTCCTGTAAGCATTTCTGCATAGCGCTAATCTAGGAGTCTGCAATGCATGTGAATGTTGTAATGCATTGCAGGGGACAGGGACATGAGCGTTGGCCAGGGGGGAGCCTTCTGACCTGAGACTTGTGTATATTTTGGGCCAAGGGAAGTTGTTTTGGCATAATTTCTGAAAGGAAGGTCTAGTATTGCAGATATGTTTGTAATGCTCTTTGTGGCCTGAAGTTTGTTGTGCTTGATTCTTGCTCTTTGTTTACCTTTAAACCTTACTGGGAACCTTTGGATAGTTGGAGGTGTTCATCCAGTCAAGGAAGTAGGATTGCCTTTGGAGCAGCCCTCTGCTGTGTTGGTGCCAGGATCGTTTCTGGGTGGTTCTTTCACCTGAAAGGATGTTTGAAGGAGTAGGAAAAAAAACCCCAAGAATGATCTTGGAATCAGCATCTGTCATAGAGGGCCTATTCAAGGGGCTAAGGAAACTTGCGAAGGAGGGTTTTGTGCCGGAGTCCTTGGTCTCCACAGCAGTATCAAAGCGTGTGTGCACCACAGTTGTGGGTCTCAACAATAGAGGTATCCACTGAGGTCATCAGAAATGGGTGTAACCGGAGTCCTTGGGTGTGGGGAATTGGAACAGTGTAAATGAACAGTTGAGAGTGAGCGTTACTAGTGTCAGCCAAAGAACATGTATTGAATGCACATGTGCACCAGTGAGAGGTTATAGAATTAGAGGCTGTTTTGAAATAGAAGGACAATTCCCAAGAATGTGGATCAGGAAAGAAGAAGTGAGCTCTGACTCCATCTGGGCAGCTCAGAGGAATAAAGTGGTGCCAGGGTATGGTCTGCCCTTCGTTGACTGTGTCCTGGCCCCACCTTGTACCACCTGGGCATCCTGATACAGTGCTGAGTCTTCAACCCAAGAACTTTCTGTGCAAGTACTGGATGTGAATAGCCAGGTTAGCAGCCAGCCATAGATCAAGATCTGCTTTATGCTTACTGTTTTTGGCAAAACAGAACAGTGTAGTGGTCTGTGTCTGCAGCGGCCATTATATCAGCTTGTTTAAACGACCAAATCTGTCTGCAATGAAAGTTGGATCTGCAACGGAAGTTGGAGGCCGCTGCCCAGCTAAATTGTTTTGAAGGTGCCAGCAAGGAATCAATGTGTGCCGATTCAGGGAATCCAGGTTTCTACTAATGATGTGGAATTGTCATGAAGCAGTGTTTTCCACTTGAGAGAACTCATGGCCCCACACACTGACAGCAAACACATAAGTAGACAATATAAATCAGGGACATGGCTGGTTTGATCTTATAGGCCATGTTGTCATCATCAGCCATTACTAATCTGGCATGGCATTATTTGTTGAAGATGTGTTTCAGACTGATGGCTAATTGAAGACCTTAAACATTTTTAGACCCTCTTAGTTGGGCAAAATTGATTGCATATTTAACAGAAGTATGCAATCTGCACTGTTGGGTGTAAGGTCCAAAAAAAAAAAAAAAAAGCAGCATGTTGGAAGTTTGTTTTGAAGTTGCCACGTTGAGTTGATGGCTCTTTACTTCTAAGACCTCAAGCTTTTCCTTAAAGAGGTCTGTGGTTTTGCTGTAAAGGCAGAATATATGGATATTTACGTTTTGCCACAATTAAGGCTTGCAACTGCTAGCAGGCACAGTATCAAATTGGTTTTGAATAGGTCATTGGTTTGGATGTTCTCTTTGCCCATGCCTTCATTTTCATATTTGAGTTTTCATTGTAACAACTGGTCTCCAGTTGGCCATAACATTTTGTTTTTCTGACTCGCCAGTCTGCCACAGTGCAGATGCAGCCCAATTGACATATGGGTTGCATGAAATCTAGTCTTGGACCTCAGCATTGGTGGCAGGAGTATTGAGATACGCATGGGCTACGTATTACTCATTTTATTCCTTAAAATATTGTTACATTAAGAAAGAAAAATCCCTGCATAATCTGTGGCCCTTGGAAATCAATTCACTATTTGAGACTTGTGCAAAGTATAGAACCTGATGTTCGGAACTATGCTTGATTGTATGATTTATTTCAGTGATGTTTATCTGTACAACTGTTCAAACTGAATGCCTTGTATTAAGGTGTATAAAGCTGGAAGGTGTTTGCTCTTGAAATGAGGAGGAAGTTGTTTGTATTTCATTGACAATAAAAAATTTTTTTCAGGGCACAGGTGCAGCAAGTTTTGATGAATTTGGGAATTCAAAGTACCAAAATCGCAGAACTATGAGCAGCTCTGATCGTGCAATGATGAATGCTTTTAAAGAAATTACGAACATGGCAGACAGAATCAACCTCCCTAGAAATATAGTTGTAAGTTCATGTCTCCCTCCCTTAAATTGTTCTGGCATTGACTTAGTTAGCATAATATAATGAGCACATGAATTTTTGATATTGCTGCTAATTAAATGGCCTAGAGTTAATTAAATTTAGTCTTCTTGCTTTGAAGGATCGAACAAATAATTTATTCAAGCAAGTGTATGAGCAAAAGAGCCTGAAAGGAAGGAGTAATGATGCTATTGCTTCTGCTTGTCTCTACATAGCCTGTAGGCAAGAGGGTGTTCCAAGAACATTTAAAGGTAAGTTTTCAGTGATACAGATTCAATTTTGGTATGAAGTAAAGGTCTAGCTACTGTCACTGTAGGAGGTTGGTTTTCTTATTCCTGGACTTTGCTGAATTGGTTGTTCTCAGCTACAGCTCACCTTTGGGGGGGATGGTAGGAGAGGGTCTGGAAATTTGTTATATTTGTGAAGTGAGTAGGCTCTCAGGCATGGGATTTTTGGTCATACTGCATTAAAAATAAATCAGTATTTGAAAGTCATTCTGAGTGTTGGTGAAACTTAAAAGGTATTGCTTTGACAGGAGGAGGATGGGGACTGTTGTAACTGAATTTGAACCAACAGTTCTGCAGTAAATATGTGCAACTCTTCCCTGGCAGGGATGCAACTTTTTTTGGCATTGAGTACCAAATTTCCCTTACTAAGCAAGCTGTATTAGTTAGCTCCTTAAGAAAAATGTGCCCTGACTGAGGTGATTTGGAAGTTTCACAGGTGTGCAAAGCTTATTTAGTGATGATGGCCTTCATGATATTGGCCGCCTTTGTGGGTCTTAATATACTGAGAATCAAATTTGATTATTTTGGGGGAGCAAATGCTGTCAAGCCTAACGTATAATTTTTACTCTTTGTTTAGAAATATGTGCAGTGTCCAGGATTTCAAAGAAGGAAATAGGCCGGTGTTTTAAACTTATTTTGAAAGCTCTCGAAACAAGTGTTGATCTGATTACAACTGGAGACTTCATGTCAAGATTCTGTTCCAATCTGGGTCTTCCCAAACAAGTGCAAATGGCAGCAACACATATTGCCCGTAAAGCTGTGGAATTAGATTTGGTTCCTGGGAGAAGCCCTATCTCTGTAGCAGCTGCAGCTATTTACATGGCATCACAAGCTTCTGCAGAGAAGAGGACACAAAAAGGTAAAACTTCACTACGTTTTTTGTTTAATTTTTTTTTTTTTTTAACTCCCCCCCTTCCCCATGTCTTGCTGCTTGAAAGAGAATTCACTGTTATTGTAAAACTTGCATGAGGTCTGTGCAAATAATGATAAACTGCCATTCTAAGTGTGTGCAGCAAGGACCAAACCAGGATCTCCCACTCCCCAGAATGAAAATTCAGTAATTGTCTATGCTCAATGTAAACTTGAGTTCAACTTTCTTCCAGCACTGGGAGTCGGATTCTTGAATGCAATAGATCACTGCGTTCAAATGAGCATAATTTTAACTTTACCTATGCCAATATTTGCACGTCCACATTCTGCTGCTCTAAAATACTCTAAATGCAAGCTGGGGGGCAGTCACAGGTAGCATTATGGCTTTAGATTACGTTGAGTCTTTAATCATTCTAGCAGCCAGGGAATCTCATAAATTAGTACATGTTCCTTGACTTCTTGCGAGCCTGTGATAAAGATTGAAAGTGGTGGGATAGCAGGCTTGGTTGTAGGTCACCTTTGGCATTACTCTCTTCTGGTAGGGTAGCCTTTAGGAAGCCAGTGAAGGGTTCAGGGCTGTTCTTGAGTTCCAGAGCAGCACGGATCAGCCTCCGAAGCTCAAGAGAATCAGGCCTGTGTTGGGGCAGGGCATGGGGAAGGAAGGGAGCTATGGCTGCGGTGGTTAGAACTTGGTGTGACAAATGGATCCAAGTGCTGGTAGCTGGCTGTGGAAGCTCCGTGGACGTGTCTAGTCCAGTTCAGATCAGAAATGTTAAAAATATTGCAATTTCTTAGTGGAGAGATTCTTTTAGGTAAAGAATAGCCTTTATCTGTCAGGTTGTGGTGCTTTGTTCTGCATTAATCGCTACTTATTCTGTCTCTGGAGCTTTCATCGTGTTGACAGTTTCCTGGGCATGTGAGTGATGTAGAGCCCAAGCAGTACGGTGCCTTCATCCTTGCGCACCTCGAGCTGTTGGATTATGTCTCTTAAGAGTGATTGTTAAAATACAGCTGCCTGCCATGGATACAGACATGACTCCATACTCACTCACTTCAGTGTCCTCAGACAATGCTGAAGGCCTTCATATGCAGGTCAAAGTTAAAATTTCAATCTTGGTTAAATCTGGAATACATTGAAGTTTCTGTGCATCTCAAGTGTTTCCTCAGCTCGTTAAACAGTGCTCTGTGCCTCTGACTTATTTCTCTGTGCATTTTAAAGTAAATGTCTCTCATGTTTAGCTGAAAGTACTGCTTTTTATTTATGCCCAAGTTTTTTTTTGCTGGCTTCGCTTATATTTAATTCAAGCACAAAAATGAAGATCCTGATGTTGATGACTATTTATTAGAATATTGCTGGGCACAAGTAGTTTGCGGTAGATGTTTCTGATGACTTTTGCACTCTTGGCCCTCTGCCAATTTGAAACTGATATGCAAGATGGATATCTTAAGTTGAATTATGGCATGTGAGAAGACTTATGTATGCAAAATACTAGTCACCATGGTTAAAACCATTTTTACCACGCTTTTGGGAAGAGTTAGGAATGAAGCTAAGTGTATAGCACTTCTTGATAAATTATGCTTGCTGGTTTCTTCAGTAGCAGTAGCAAAAGTAAAAACTAATCACTTATCTGCTTTTTGTCTTAGAAATTGGTGATATTGCTGGTGTGGCTGATGTTACGATTAGACAATCATACAGGCTGATCTATCCTCGAGCTCCAGATCTCTTCCCAGCAGACTTCAAGTTTGATACCCCAGTAGACAAACTACCACAGCTGTGAAATTGCAGAAGGTTACTTTTAATTTCTATTAAAAAACCCCAAACCCAACAGCAACAAACTTTTGTTTTTTGCCTATAATAAAGGATGTACAAAGTGTTAATATTGAGTCTTCATGTTGTGGAACTGGAGGATATGGAGATGGAGCATAACTGCTGGAACGCAGCACACATTCCAAGGGTAAACAAACTCATTGTGTGGCATTTTGTTATGTATATATTAGTGGAAGTAAATATTTAATGACTACTGCAACAAACTTAATTTCATATTGTTGTACTTATTTAGATTTCTTTTGTAGGGATCTAGTAAGATGTATTTTGGAAAATCTAAAATATGATGTAATTCCCAAATAAACTGTTTTCCAAAAACACTTAGCATCTTGTTGAATATGACTGCAACTTGACACGCACATGCTGTTCCACATGCTGAGGAACTGGAATGCAGTCCATAGAATGGTAGAGTTAGCTTCATACTTATAGACTAGGTCACAAGGCTGCTTAAATCCTCGCTCTCTTGACAATTTTTCATCTCTAGCGTGGCTTTAGTATTTGTAGTTAGCTGTACAGTGGAGTGTGGATGACTTAACCCAGAATGCGAGCAGTTGCTGAAAAGTAGTTCGAGTATTTGCGCAACTACTGCTGAAGATTCCTAAATTTGTTGTGAAAGGGTTAGTCACATCCTTGGCATGGTCTCCCTGATTTTCACTGATGTGTCTCTGCTTTGCTTCTGTGAATTGGACATGACAAAGCAGCTCAAGAGAAACATAAGGACTCTTAACTTTAGTTGAATTCCTGACAACTTTGTGATGATTGGTACTTACTGTACAAAGGAAGGTAAAAAAACGTTTCTAGTAAAAGTTTCTGTTAAATGTTCCGACCTGTCAGTCCACCCTACATTCTGGCTGGCCAGTGGTTAAGCTTTTGGCACTGTTTTGTTCTAAGTGAGCATTTGCTTGTTTGAAATGATGCACCAGGTGCTGAGGAGTGAAGGCCAGAAGTTACTCAGCCCTCCCCCACCTAACAGCTTTGAAAACTAGTTGCCTCCTGACAGTGTCCCTTTGTGTGCAAAGCAACAAATGTACTTAATGGGGAGTCTTCTGGTTCCCGAGTTAATTTTGTATCACAGGTGCAAATTCGTTTTAATTACCAAAATGAACAGCTGAGGGGTCAGCTTGCTACACATCTGGTCCTAAGCCATCCAGGGGGAAGGCTGTGTGTCCAATGCTAATAGCACTAATTGTCAATAGCCCTCACTGTTTTCTTGCTGGTTTAGTTTTAATCCTCTTCTGTTGAAATGTGGCAGCTCAACATTTTTTTTCTGTAAACAAATAACAAAGGCTGTACAGTTCTGTTACACCACTGAAGCTGTTGGTTGCAGTCATGAAAAATTCTGGTGCAGATGTTAAAGGTGGTGTTCGTAGTGGTCTGGGGGGATTGTATTCCAAAGCATTTCCTTAAATGTCGTTGCAGCATTTTCTGTTATCTGGGCTTTCTCTGCCTTGCCCTGAGCCACTCTGTCTTACCTCCTCTGTGGGAGGTGTGATGCTTTGAATAGGCAGGGCCTGACCTTTAATGTACTGTTAAAGGTTCGAAATGCAAAGGTGAAAGTTCTTTTACTGTGAGTGTACTTTTTTGGCACAGATCAGTATGTTAAATCTACTGCGTGCAGGTTAAAAACGGCTGAAACTTAGGTTTACAATAATGCTCTTACTTAAAACGCTTTCAGACATGATGCAGGAGCACTTGATATGTGAGCGGTGAGCGTTTGCAGTTGAAATTGTCACATACAGAAAAGGCTGTCTGGACTGAAATTTAAATACATCTGTGCAAAGCTCTGGGGTGCAGTGCATGGAGGCAGGGATGTACTATCCTGGCTTGACCCTGCCTCTTCCTGCAATTCTGCAAGCAGTTCCTGTACCTCCCTTGGAGCGGAGATGGTTGTAACCGTGCAGCCCAAAGAGGCAGAACTAGGAGTATGCTTGAAGGGGCCGTATATTGTGAAAACCAGTTACTACTGGTCCCAGTAGACTATGGTTAATGTCCAGAAAAAAAAAAAGTGTAACTCGGAATTAATTTTTAGGCAGTTATGACCCCTTTACTAAGCTGCTTTCATGAAGCTAAGGAATTAAGCTTCTCCTTCAGAAATAAGCTCTCCTTTTTCCTGCCTGGAGCCCTTCTTGGCACTGTGGGGGATGTCTGTGTACAACTGTGTGCATGGTACACCAGCAATTCTTGGGGTTGCAAGGGTAGGCGTGGGGGCGCTGGAGAGGAGGTTGTTGCAGCTCTGCAGGCTCTTTCAGCTAATCACCACCTTGTGTGTTACCAAAGCTAAGTGGTATCAAAGGCTATGTGACCAGCCGAGCCCGTAGTGCAAGCGAGGAGACTGGCTACAGTTCAGGTGGCCGTAGGTTTTGGGTTTTCTGCAAATATGTGTATGTTGCTGCTGGGAGGCGGTTCGGCAGCGAGCCTGGGAGAAGACAGGAGCGCTGAAGGGCTGCGTTCCCCACACACAGCAAAGGCATGGGCGTAGCGTCTTCAGGCACCTCCTGTGTTAACTCGGCAGCAGTTTAGCCGAGGTATTTGAAACTGTATCTTCATTTGGAACCAGGCCTTTCTGGCATGATTGCTTAGTTAAGTACTGAACGGAAGCGGCTCTAGGTGATGGCCTCCTGTGAAGTTTTAGTTTGTTCTTAAGAGTAAAGAGTTCTTTGCTAAATGCACTCAGAAAAGAAAGCTTTGTTCTCTGCTTAAAGAACAAGCTCATTGTGGGTTGGGTATAGGTTTTAGTTTGTCTACAGAGCTCTCCTATATAATGGGGGGGGGG
>VYZV01036044.1:16416-31093 GCA_013401275.1 Pandion haliaetus | reverse complement strand
TGCACTGATATCCTCAGTGTGATCAGATCTGGCTTAGTCCAATGTAAATGAGGAAGAAGGAAAAGTCCTTGATGTCTGTCAATGGAAGCTCTTTGAAAAATGTGGGTTGCACTTACTCCCACTAATCGGATCAGTGCACAAAAAAAAAAAAGGCAAAAACATAAACCACATATACTTATGAAAGTGCATACTGCACTTTTATATTCGCTGTGGAATCACCAGCCTTGGAGATTTTCAAAATTCATCAGGACAAACCCTCTGCAACCTGATCCAACCTCAAAGGTAGCCCTGCTTCAAGCAGAAGATTGGACTAGATAAACCCCACGGGTCCTTTCCAACCTAATTTTTCTATCATTGAAAGGAAAGGCTTTTCCTCTCCTGAATTAGAATATGGCACAGATTCCATATCAGGCTTGGGTTTAGTAAGGACAAATGAGGGTTTTTTGTTGTCTTAAACAGCGAATGGAAATTCTCAATGTGCTTAAGCACATGTTGAAGTCTCTTCCAGAAGAGGGCATGCTTTGCTCTTCACTCTGGGCCAGAGAGTGTGAAATACTCAACCATCTGTCCATTTTAAGTCTACAGTGCTGAATTGATTAGATAGCACCTCCAGAGGCTGCTTTTCTGTGTGAAGACTCAAGCATAAGTCATTAAGGAAATACTAATTAGCTGGCTACAAACTCATTTCCTGCAGTGACTAAAACAAGTTTATAATAAGAGTTCATATATTGCCACTAAAAGAACTTTTTATGCTACAAAACGAACTAGAGGTTGTTCACAGGAGATACTGGCTATGTTTCATCTCTTTCGTACTTTGAAAGAGAACGTATCACCCAAATGGCAAATGCTCGTCTACGTATATAAGCACTTCCTTCGGAAAGGGGGAGGAAAAAAGAACAGGAGTTGTCAAATAAAAATTTAACCTCTGCAACAGTTGGTGTTTCCCCCTCAAAATGTATTTTTGCAACAGACAAAGGATTTTTTTAAGCCCTGCTCTTGAGTAGGAGGTACTAATTTCTAATCTTTCAGTGGTGCTGATATACATAATGTGACTAATATTTTACCATGTATGTGGTTGGGAGAGGGAGGACTTTTCATTTACAAGACAAAGCAATCATGTTTTTCATGACAAGTAGTGAGCTATCAGTAACATTTTATTGTGCAGACCTGTGGGTGTGTCTTAGCTACATGGCATTTTATTTTATTTCATTTCCAATCTGGGGAAAAAGAAAATGGAACATAGATTGAACTTAGCATTTCTAATGAGAAAAAAAATCCTTTCATCAATAAATGGGCTTTGGAAGCTAATTATTCAACTATTTGTGTAACTGCTGATCACTTAAATAATAGATAATACTTAAATAAGTAATGGTTAAACTGAATAACCATGGCCTTTACTATACATTTCTACTTTTATTCAGAATCTTTTTTCCCTTTAAGTTTCATGAAAGGCTGAACTTGCGTTATTTAGCACACTGTAGCTTGCTAGCAGCCACGCTGACCACTGAATTTTCAGGTCCAGCCAACACTACTGTGACTAATGGAGAAATTGTTGCAACTTTTCAGGTCAATACTATAAATATTAATAGCTGAACTTCTGAAAACAATTATGCATTGTGCTTCTGTGAATTTGTGGCCCCATTATATGCACTGTCTCAAACACTGAACAAAGAAAACAACAGCAGCTGCCCTTATTTACTCTTTAAACAAACTTGCAGCTTATCAGGGGGAGAAACTAATTTCAAAGGATAGATTAAAATATTGACACCTCTTAATTCTTTTAAACTCTTTCCATTACAAAAGCTCAGACCACCACCATGTGTTCACATATACATGACAGGAATGTAATGGTTTCAGCAAAGTTATTTTCCATCCTCTCCTTAGACCATTTATTGGTGGACAAGCATAGATACTAGAGTGGAACAAGGGTAAGCAAAATAATCATGCTGTGTCAAAAAGACTTCATTACTGGCAGACTGAAGTGCTACACAACAAAGTGAGCATTCAGTATGTATCTACGCATCAAGCACTCTGGAGCCCTTATTTGACTGAAGTCCTTGACCACTACTGCAGCTGACAACAGCAGCATGTCTTTGGATGGTACACCCCAAATGGCGCTTTCTGCAAAAAATACTAGATCATCCTTCCTGCATATATCTCCTGCATTTTCAAGAAAAAAGTGAAAGGAAGTAAATTCAACTACCATTTGTCATAGCTCATTTTAAGTAGTAGTCCATACGCACTTCAATAGACTAGCACTGCTTAGCTCTAACATACGAAAGGTGCTCTTGGGTATAGACACTTATAAAAAGGAGTTTACTGTATGTTGGCTGTATTTCACTTAACCGTTTCCCAATTTACTATCTTGTCATTATCACATTATCCTTATTTGCAGTTTCTTCTCTTTTCCATCAAAATTGATGAAATTACTGTTACAATAAATGTTCAATACATTTAATTAAAATTCCAGTCTTACAATTAAAATAGCGTAGCAAAAATGATGTTGTCTAGCAGTCAGGAGCCTTCTTTTGTATCACATCATTTTGAACCAAATTAAGATCCAGGAGCCATATTCTGCCTCCGGTGTTCTCATCCCATCAGTGAACGTTGGTTTGAGGACAGCAGGGCATTATAGGAAGGAGGTTCTGCTCCACTCAGGCCTGCCTCAGCTCTGACTGAGGTCAACAATAACAATGTGGCAGAAGGCAGGGAGTCAACTCAGAGGGCAGCAGAACAATCCTAGCCCCGATACGCTATGTTCCAAATACACTACACTCCAAAACCACAAAGACTTTCTAAGAGAATGAAGAAAGACTTGAAGAATAATGGAGAAGCCAGACACTGTAAGAAGAGCTAAAGAATGGAGGAGCTTTCTTCATAGTTATCTTTGTCGTTCTCTATGATATTCTCTCTTTGAGAACAAGTATTTTGCCCTTTTAAACTTACAGCACATGGCTTCTTTGGCCGAATAGAGTGTTATGTATGAACCATGACGCTGTATTCATGATTTAAACCAGTACAGGTTATGATTTTTGCTTTGGAGAGTTAGAAGAAGTGATACAGTCATGACAGAATGAGGTTACTGCAGAAATGACTCACTGTTGAATAATCAAGTGTTTACTCCACCAAAACTGCATGTAACTGGACTGCCACAGTTTTTCTGCTTTATTGTAAGATGTAGCTTTTAAATGTCAGTGCATCAGGAAGAAAGGTAAACTCCTTGGGTGGCTCACATCTCTTTATGCATGTGTTTAAAGGCAGACAGTCTTCTGGTTCTCAATGGAGAAAAAAAGCTACTGAGCACATCAATGGAGATATACATTAATGAAATAAGGGAGGGAAATTAGCTGAAGAGGAAAACAAAGTCCTTTCTTGAACTGGAATGGAGAAGTATTTCTGAAGGAGACCAGATGAAGAAAGAACAACTGATGTGAGATTCTGGTTTCATTGTTTCATACATCCCAATCTAGTATCCCTCCTGAAAATGATGTCACCATCTGAGAAATCTTCAGCCAATCATTTCTCTAGATACAAGTAATTTTTTTCAAACTACATTCTTCAGCCTTTTTAGTTTTGCTTTTAAAGAAGGTGATTTGAGGGTGCTTGTGCTTCCTCCTGCATGAAGAAACACATGCTCAAATGTATCTTGTCTAGCAAGAGGGACCTAAATCAGGTGAGAGGAAGAACTGGCTGGAAGAGCATCTCACTCTTCTGACTACACGGGGGGGCCAAAGGTTATGATCTGTTCTGGGTCTAAAGTTCAGGTCAGGACACAAATCCAAACCAAAGAGACTTTGGTCTCTTCCAGGCCTTTCTCCAATACTCACTGTGTACACTGGGAGTGAGCCCAGTGCCTTATGTGGCTACTGGTTTAGCCCTCTTCCCTGTTTAAAGGGCAGGACAAGCAGGGTTGAGACCTACATCCTGGATCACATCCAAGTGCTCTCTTGTTTCTTTGTGAAGGCCTAGCACCAACATGTGCAATCAAAGCACTTTCATAAAAAAATAATAGATTATACATACTCCCACTGGGTGGATAACCTCCCATGGAATAGAGAAAAACTCACTCTGTAAAAGCATGAAAAACAGCTGAGTAACATCTGAGCTTCTAAAAGTTTCAAGTTTGAGTTTCCCATGGTAGATGGACTTCTGAGAAGCAGACATAACCATTTTACAGGTATGCTCTAACACAGATGTGAAGTCATGAACTTGCTCTTAAGAGCTAAAATCCACTGTATTCAGATGAGTAGCAGCTCAGCTGTTCATAATGTTAAAGTTATGTGAAGCCCTGTCAAAGGAGCAGTGACAGAAATGAGACACAGTCACAGGAGAATGTCAAAAGGTCTTGCTACCTGGACAAAAACATAGATTGTGGCTGTTCTAATTGATTCCTTGCACAGTTAATACTGTCCTGTTCTTCCATCATTGTGAGTGTTTAAGTCACTTATTGCAGATCACCATTTAAAAAGAAAAAAGCCAAGTATTTTACTTGCCTGAACTGTTCCCGGGGCTAACCTCATGCGGGTTCCAATAGAATTAGAGTGCCAGCTTTAAAAATCAACCTGGTTACATTTCTAAATCTCTTCTTGTCTTACAGACCCTAGGTTACATTCAGAATCTTTATCACATTCTCTCCTCCTCCTTCTAATAATACTGGATTATGTTGCACTATGTTGGATTGACTGTGCTGTTACCTAATGTCAAGTGAAAGTTGGGTCAAGTGCCCTGTTTGGGCTTCCATGCTACTTGCTCCTGCAAGTTCTGTATTCCAATTCTTTTAGGCTTAAAGACACATTTATGTTATTGCAAGGTGAGCTGAATTAGAAGGAAGAAGGTGTAATGTCCAAGCAAGACCTTACTAGACTGTGGATAGTGGATGCAAGTAACACTTCTTCAACCTCAGAAGCTGATGTGCAGGCATTTGCATACCAAACAGCAGCTGTGGTACAAGCACAGACCGGCTCCTAACCATTCCATTTCAGCTATGCTGTTTCTGAATGGCATATCATGCTAGCATCCTAGCTGTTCAGCTGTAGCCCAGAAATCAGAGGAAGAGCAAGTGCTTCTTGTAAGGATAGAATACGCAAGTCTCAAACAACATCTAACTCTGGCTAAAGCTATCAAAATCCTTGCTGCCAGCCAGGGAAGACTTCAGTTCAGTCCCCAAGATGGCAGTCAGAAAGCAAGCAGCCTTGCAGTCCCAAGGGTTTGCTGGGGAGTGGGTAAAAGGAAGCCCTTTTGTGCCTTTTTACCAGCCCAAGGTAAAAGCCTAGGCAGTAGTTAGCGATGAAGAGAAGTAGTTGAAATTCTACCCAGTATTTGACATTCTAATCAGTGCTGACTAAACAAAGAATGAGTTAATCTTTTCATGGGAAATTTACTATTGCAAGTAGGCAGTTGTAACTGCATGGACATTTTAAATGTAGAGGCAGTGAGTGGAAAGCAATCAATCCTGGCTTCAACAGAAGTAAGGTCTCCAACTGTGTTTATATAGATTGTCCTCTGTACCAGTCTATGTATATGTGATGGTGTTGCACAATCTATGACCCTGAAGAGTCCTATATTACCACATTCTCCTTGCAGAAGAATTAACCCTCTGCAGGAGCAGTTCGACTGGCTCTGTGCATCAGGGAAGGACATACTTGTTCATGCTTCCTGGGCTGAATTAGAAATATTACACGGCTTATTTTACTGATTGCAACCAACCAGCACAGCACAACTAGCAAACATCGAACATTCACGAGTACACTATATACAAACAACTTAAAAGAGTTAAACACATTAATTTAGCATATTTCAGTAGCACACAGGAGGAAATTGTCTCTTCACAAACATTTTGCCACCCACCAGAGGCTAGGTCTCTTGACTAAGCTCTTCCTTGGAAATTCTCACCAACATTTAGCAGTCATCCCCATTAGTTATTGTTTTGAGGGAGAATGAGTACACATTCCACAACCAGCAGTTTCTCTTCTCCACTCTCCCTAAAGCTCCCACTTTGATTATTAACTTGCTTGAGATACGTTAGCTAGGAGTATGTAGGCTTTGCATCCTTAGAGCAGTTTCATTTGGAAACTTTGCATCTTTGTAGCTAGAGGATTCAAACTCTTTGATGTGTATTTGCAGCCGTATCAGCTAAGTAGTCAGTTCAGACTCTCATAGGAGAAGGCACCATCTACATTAAGGATCTCTATCATCATACAACCTTATTGATTGTACCATCTCCAGTGAAAGCCATCTGCATCTCATGAGTCTTTTCAGCATTCCTGTAGAGAAGCCCTGTGAGGATCAAGCCATGCTCAACATGGGTATGGGTGGCAGGGTCTCACTCTTAGGAGATAACTCTTTCATATCAGCTAGCCAAATATCTTAGTAGTTTAAAAAGGGTCTTGAATTTGGATGGCTTATTCCTTTTCCAGTGAAGGTTCAATTATATGTAGCATTCAGTTGTGGCACCTCATGGATTCAATGCCCTTCGTGACAGCAGAGTTTTCTGTCTGGCCCATGAGGATTTCAGAATTTTTTATGTACTCAGCTAAGGACTGAAATGAACAGGGCATACCAGGGAGTCCAGTAGCTCATTAGTAATTTTGAAAGTTAAGTTTCATTAAGACTGTGGCCACTTACTACTTACTGATATGAAACAGTACATATGAATATGAAGTAATAAATATAGAGGGAAAAAAACGCAACTGGAACCTTTCAACTGATCATCACTTATTCTGTCTGCAAAATTCTACTTAAGCACAATTTGTACATATATCCACTGCAGCAAACTGGTCTGGGTCTCTGTTTTTTTTAATCTAAGACCATGTCAAGAGAGATGCTCCACAGTGGGGATATTTACACCACTATTATCACCATTTCTATGCCCTAACTAAATTGCTGACAAAAAAAAAAAAGTTGTTTTTTTTTTAAATTCTATGAATTCTTCTTAGAAATTCAGAAGGAGTTATCCTAAAAAGACCCTTTCAGAATTTCCTGGCTCAAACTTTGATAATTCATTTTTATTTTGGTTAACTATGATTAAACTACTCAGTGTTTAAAAAGAAAAAACAAGGAATTCAACATCTGGGAGAAACCCTGCAACAGCAGCATACAAGAACTTTCTCTCAAACTGCAATGTATCATTTCTCTTAATTACATCAAATGTTAGTTTAAACTAATTGAGTATGAAAAATACCTCAGCTGAGCACTTTACAAAGACGACACTATAGTTTATGAACTATACACACACACACAAATTAAATCAAATTTTTAAAAAGCCTATTAACACCACCACTTTGGAACAATGTTTCTCTGCCTTCCTCTTCTCCAGGAAAGCTTTGCTAGGCTTTGCTCTTCCCTCTATTTACCCATACCTTCTTCTTCCTGGTTTTTGAACGGTCCTCACAGTGGGGGCCATTTCTGCAAAATGCTGCAGAGGTTGCTTCCTACATGTGCTTTAAGTTAGGGCCGTAAGTATTGGGGGTTGGCATTCAAGAGGGTCCCATGAAGTCTGACAAACAGTGCCTTGAGTTTTTAGCAAGAGTCTGTATCTTGGTCATTTATGGTGCCTGTATTACAATTTTTGCATTTCACTTGGCTTTTTCAAGATTGTGCTAGCTAATGCTTTTTTGGTTGTCATACAGTTTTCTTTCTGGCTCTCATATTGAGGCCATCCTGCTTGTACAGAACACCCCGTAAGGAAAAATTTAAATCCATAGAAGATGATAATCCAGTCCTATTTATTTTTTGCAGGCAATATTTTTAGATTTTGAGACTACAACTAATCACAAAAAAACTGTGTTTGGTTGGCTAGGTCGAAAATAAGCTGTCTTACATGAATACTTGTAGGTACCACTCTCTTCAATGGGAGTAGCAGGTACTACCTCAAAAAGTTACATCTGATAGTGGATTTTGCAATCCAACTTTAGGTGCTCAGATTGAGAATTTTGGCTCTAATGTTTGCTGCAACCTTAGGTTTGGGTCCAATCCACCTGACGGTGTCCCTTTAAGCAGGAGCTTCCCCATAGCTGCATTCTCTGATCCCAAGATGTTTAGGATGCTTTTCATATACTACAGTTTCTGAAGGTCAGTGCGTACACATTTTAAGACACAGTGATAAGACAGTGTATGGAACTACTTGGCAGTATTTAGCTGGTACAGTTTCTTGTGGAAACAACAGAATTCCAAAACACACCACACCGAATGCGTATGGGTTATTACAAGCAAAAATCCCAAGACACTGGGAATTAAAAAGCGGAATTCAACAAAGGAACACTGATACCGTTGGTTGATGTGAACAAAGTCGTGTCAAGTCTTCCTTCTTTGCTTTTTCAAGTGGAGAAATAAACTGGGAAAGGAAGCAGAAGGGGAAAAAAAAAAAGACATAAACCAACAGTTATTACAGAGTTACTGTTAAGCTTTATCTCACAGAAGCATGTGCTGTAAGAGAATGGCAAACACCTTTAACACATCTTTGCTGAAAGAGCATGACATATCTTGCACACAGTATGCCTTCCTAGCTGGAATGGGGATGCTTCTCCTGTGTCAAAAGGAGTTTGGAGGGGGAACTGGAGTGGAAAGCAGGGGAGACTGTGGCTCAAAAGATAGAAAGGGCAAGGACTGATGATGATGTTAGCCGCAATCCCCAGCTCCAGCAACACCTGCAGTCCCACATGTTATAACTCTTCCTTCAGCAGGGAGCCAGCCTGCTTTTGTAGGACCCCCCTACGGCAATGGTAGGAAGCCTGGCTTGGGCCATTTCACCACCTGTGGTAGCTTGTTGCTGTTAGGGGAACTGCCCAATTTATCTGCATCTATAGCCAGCCCTGCGTGGAGGGTATGATCTTGTTCCCATTCAAATCAGTGACTGGAGAAGTCATGCAGGCCTTGTCTGTGACAGCACTTGGATGCCTGATGGCGATAGGATTTAAACATATACCTGAGAGCTACTGTAAATAAATACATCATTGAGTTCAACACATAGGGTCCTTCCTGAAGCTGCAACCTTTAGGCCCTATTACAAAAGGATCAAATAGACTGAAAAAATAATTAAAGATTGAAAGCTTAAATACATTTAAATCTCACTAAACTTGCACTAGATCTCACTATGGTGAGCCATGACAATGTGACACTCAAGTGTGTGACTAAATACCCTAAACCCAACCTAAGCCATGTCAAACCTGCTGTGTCTATTTCTAAACTTACCAGGACAGACATCCCAACATTTTAAACCAGGTGGTAAACAATGTTATTACTTATATATAATTTCAGCCTCAACTTCTAAGGAGAAATTATGAGCTATCTCCTCTGCTTTTTACTTTCTTCTTAAGAAACACATAATGCTCAATGATGCATAGATACAGAGCAATCAATTCAATGGCTGCACATCTGTCTTCCCAGGTTGCTGCAGTAGACGGCAGAACAAAGGCCCATCTTTCCCTTGAAGCCAGTTGCCTCGAGTATCCAGTTAATATAGTTAATTAATATCTAGCCATTTCCCGTTCTTGCTCTATCAGTGTTATGAAACCCTAGAATTATTCTGGGTCACTCTGGTGCCAGCATTGATAAGACTAATAAACTGCCACATGTATCTCAATCCATTTAATCATGTTTACAGGTGATTCTGTAAGCCTTCTTTGCAGAAGCAACAGAGGAAAATGGAAACATGCAGAATACCAGGCATGTAATTTGAGAGCTAGGAATTAATTCACATCCACAGTCTAACCTCCTGGTGAATCTCTTCTGGGTTGCTACCTGGACTGTCTAACTCAAGAAATCTCCCTTTTAGGAGTTAATGCCATATTACAGTTATGTCACATAACAGCTGTTGCTAACACAGAGGTTACATAAATAAAATGTTCAGTTCCTGTCATTACGAGATCCCTGGCTCCCAACCAGCATGACTGCTATTATTCATTGATATGCTATCTTTCCTATAACAAACATGAGGAATGAGATGATCTTTCGAGACAAGAAATCAGTAAGACTTTGGGCCATGTTTTAACAATATTCAGGTATTCAAGATGCAAAGGGATTTTCAGAAGCACTAACATCTCAAATTCCAGCTTATTTGGTGGGAACTAGGCACCTACATACTTTTAAGAAATTCATCAGATGCCTGTTTGCCTGTGGACGCTTCACCCTCTTTTTACAGGCATGAGGTAATTCAAGCATTACTGTTCTCACTAGAAAACACCAGGACTTTGGCACTGGTTGTAATGAAAGGAAGATATCTGAGACTGCATAAAAAAATTATATAAACATGAAAAGGGAGAGTCTTTAATCCTAGGAAAAGTTATGCAACATGCTAATGTAAGATACATTAAAATGTCAACAGACTCTACCTATATAAGCATCCAGAGAGTCTGCAGTAGTTCTCACTGTAACAGCATGACACTAGAAGGGGAATTTCACAAATTCATCAGTTTAAATAATTTTATATCCATATTTGTTTGTTTGTTAATATATCAGCACTTTTTAAGTCACAGAGCTACTGAGATCATAAATGAAAGAGAAAATTAATTACTCACTTATAATTATAATGAGAATGACTGCACATACTACACCAAGGATGATCATCATCTATAAAAAGAAAGTTATGAGAAAAAAAAAAAGAGAAAGTCAAGTTTGCACATGAAAGACATTAACCCCTCAGGTTTTTTACTTTTACTTAGTGGCTCATTCCCTGCACTTTTAATTCATGCAAAGACTCCCTTGAACAGAGTTGTTAAGGCCCCAGATTTAGTGTCAATATTAGGAACAGCTGACCACTAGCAGTGAACATAGCCTCTTGTCAAAGCTAGCAAGTTCTTGCCCATTGGCTAAGATGCAGTGACCAACCTCATCTATTTCCAGCAGTAGATAAAGAAAAAGTAAACTTCTGAAGTAAAACAACTCCAGAGATGATTTAAGTGGCTGGATTCACACATGGCCACGTACAACTTTATACCAGAGTAACTTGATCACTTTTCACCACATTCCCATAGTCAGGGAAGAGGCAGCTGGAGATGCCTAATGCCTAGCAGTTATTTGTGCTGGCTTTGTGTACTTGTGTGGTTGAGAGAGGTAGCCCATGCTAGCCAGCACGGTTTCCAGTGTGTTAGCTTAGAAATAGCTCATTGCAAGGTTGAAGGCAGTTCCCACAGGAACAGATACGTCAGAGCCAGCTGTGCACAGACCATAGCAGCACTGAGTTGTGTAGGGTAGAGGCCCCCACATGCAACTTGCTGAATGCTAATGAGGCTACCAGAGATTCTGCAGTCCAATTCCCATCACTACCCTAGCGAAAATGGAAAGACTGAAAAACAACATGGACATCCCAACATGTGTCTTGAGGACAGAGCCAGCCATTGGCTTGCAGGAGATTTATTTTTTTCCCCCCTCCTTCCAGAGTCTGGGAGCCAGAGGAAGGACAGGGGGATTCTGTTCATCAGGGTAAAGCAGGAAGGGACAATGAGGAAAGAAGAATGAGGGTAGGTTTGAAGATCTAGTGTAGTGTAGGTCATTGTGGTGACTGCAGTCAGCATGGGTGAACCTAACTCAAAATCTGTGTCTGTAGCTTCCAAAAGCCTTTCTTCCTGCACTGTCAGGCAAAGCAACAGGGCAACAGCTAGGAGAGGCCCAGAGGAACTGCTAAGTTCGATTTCTAACCTGGATCGACTTATTTCTGGAGTGTTGTGCATGTAGTTTAGCCGGAATATTTTGCCTTGCTTTACATTTCATGGCACTGTGGATTGAAGAGACAAAGTAGGCAACAGTCTGGTGAGAGATACATGTGGGATTCTCCTTTGGGAACAGGTGGTTTTATTTGGGTGGACATGAATGGTCAGCAGCAAAGATGGCATTGAAGAGAAATGGAAATGAAGCTTAACTTTTGGCATAGTGTTCACACTGGTGGTGCATGAGTAGAAAGAAGCAAGGATATGGGGTCTTAGATGAATAAAAGGAGCTGAAGTTTCTGGGTGCAGAAAACACAAATCCTGGAAGAGGTCTGAAAAAGCAAAGGGGAGTGAGGTTCCCTCTACTCATGGGAAAGGATAAGACTCTGAAGACAGCAGAGGAAGAGCTGGTTGATTAAAGTCCTCCTCTATCTTAATCTGCCCCTCTTTAAAAGAGACTGTCATTTCCTCGCTTCTCACAATGGTTTGTGGAACCAAGTATTTTTTTGGTAGTTTACCATCCTAAAGAAAGATCAAGAGGCTGATGATCTCCCACAAAGAAAAAACTTCCTTTCTCCCACTAGTAGAATTCACTATACCTGCTCAGATTTTGTGGTTTACATAGGGAACTGACATGAATTAACATGGAATGCTTTCCCATCCCTATGTGCAGGCACGGACTGAAGCATCAAAATTTGTATCTACATTTTATATACTGTAGAAATTATCTAAAGAATAGGTTCTGGTACAGATCAAAGTTGCCTGACTTATCCTTGAGCCTAGAGGGCAAGGCATCTCTTTCTCCCTTGACAAGAAGAGACCACTTAGAGATGCCATCCTGCAAGCAAAATCCCATTAAATGCAAGTGAAAGTAATGTCTGCCATGAAGTGATTCTTAACAAGAATTTATATTCCTTACCTTGCAATTTTTCCACCAGTATTTTCTCTTCAGTTTGGCTGCACTGGTTTCAAACTGTGAGGCACCTGCTTGCAATGCATCTGCCCGGTTGTCAAGCTCTGATAGCTTCTGGTCTCTTTCTAGCACCTTGTCCACATTCATTCTCATGATATCTACCACCTGCAAAGGCACAGCCTCACATTAGACTCCACACATGGTAAAGCTGAAGGTCACCCATATGTTCACACTCTGGAATATCACATACCATACTGAAACCAGCCATTTGCCATTATGGTATGTGATGGCAATTACCTGGACAGTGCCTCAAAAACCATGCCTATGGAAACAGACACAGTGAGAACACAGACGAACATAGCTATACCGTGCTCAGATGCCCTTAAAGGGGAACAATAAAGGGACATTATGAAATAACTAATAATAAGTAGTTTCATTAAAGCTTTTCATTTCTTTTAGCCTACAACTAGCTACTTCACTATAGATACAAAAAATTGATGGAGACCCGTACCTCTATGCTACATTTTGGTTGACATCTGTCCAGTCATCACTAAGACCAAGCCATTGTTTTCCTTACACATTTAATTTAACTTCCTTACCTGAACTAGAGAAATTGGCTAGATAAAGGCCACTCTAAAGGGAACTGTATGCATTTCCTGACCAAGGAATTTACTCATTCTCGAGATCTTTCTCGGACAAGATGACTTCCCAGCCATAATTTGAAGTCCTACTTGAAAGTGGAGGAGGAGAAAATTTTACCTGAGAAAATTCAGCCTGAAGTATATCAGGGAGCTCATACCACTTCTTTGCACAACCTCAATGAAAAAAGCACACACACCTAGTACACAATTGGTAGGGCCCATTCATGCGTATATTTTATACAGTGAGTTAGACGAAAATCCTCTTCTAGCAAGCCAATAACTCTAAATAGAAATCCCATACAAATTCATCGGTAATATAAATGGTAGACAGTATACCAAGCTCAGTAAAGTTGTGTCCCCTTATTCTAGCAGTGACTATGGTTGCTGGTCTGTTACTTCTCATGCTCTGTAATAAGGAAGGCCATGTTGTTTGTATGTAATATAATTTAACTATTACCTGCAAAACCCCAGAGTTATTAAAAAAAATACGTGATTTAAATACAGTGAGATGAAACTGGTAGTGAAAGAATCTTTGAAAGGGCTGGCATAGGGTTAAATGCTGTTCCAAAACTCGAAACATTAGTTTCACTTGTCTACCAAACCTAAAACAAAATCAAATGTTTTGGTCAACCCAAATTTTCTTACTTGCTTTTCCAAACCAAAACCTTCCAAGCATTTAAGTTCACATCAAATAAAAAAAAATTTGTTTTCATTTCTCAGCTAGTATTTAGCTGACTTTTGTCTTGGTACAACGTTTCTTCGTGAAAATTTTAAATTATTTGAAAAAGCTGAAACAAAATACTGTAACATTTCCTATGCATTCTCTTTTTTTTTTTTTTCCCAGAACTATTTATTGACTTTATAGCCTGACTGTAGTGAACACTTGTCCCGATGAGACTGCATTTTTTTCAGATAAAGAAACATTTGTCTAGACTAAAATCAAGATCTGGGCCTTGGAAAATAAGCTCTAGGATGCCTAGAGAAATCAGAGGGAAAAACCCAGCATGGATATAGCTGAAACACTAGATCAGCGTTGATATAGCATTAAAAATGTCAGTCATTTTACTAAGACCAAAAATTTTCTCTTGAGCAAAGTCGTGATCGTGTTGCTAAGTTTCGGGTTTGGGTCTGGAGTGCTGTGCAGAACAGCACTTGGGGCAGAAGAGCCAGAGGAACGTAGTGCTGTGCTGTGGTGTTTGGTGCCACCTACAGATTACTTTCCCACAAGACATGGGGAAAAAAACAACCAGGAAAGTTCTAGGAAGGTCAAAGCAATGCTTAACAGATCACCTCCTTAGGTGCTATAAGCCAGTTTCACCCTAGTGACTTCAGAGCACTGAAAGCCCAGTGGCATTTTTCTCCCTTGTCTATTCTTAAACTGTGATTTCCCTCGTCGTGGTTTCAGCCCAGCCGGTAACAAAGCGCCACGCAGCCGCTCGCTCACCCCCCACCCCCTACCCTGGCCACGTTGGGATGAGGAG
>VYZV01036037.1:13509-27200 GCA_013401275.1 Pandion haliaetus | reverse complement strand
ACTCAAACTTGCTCCTTTTAGGAAATCGTCAGCCCTGCAACAACTGGCTAAGGCCATATAACAACAGAGTCAGCATGGTAGCTTATGCCCTGTGGGGACTGGGAGCCTACTACTTCTACTAGTTTTCTTTGACAGAGGCAACGGAGGAGCATACAGGGAAGAGCCTAAATTAATTTTTCCATGAGCAACAGTAATGTGGAACTTTTCCATAGTTCTTGCCATGCACATCAACCCAGCTGCATGATGGGGAAAAGCACCAGGGGTGCTCTCCGTGACAAAAAGAGAGGAGCATACTGCATAAATTCTTTCTGCATTAGCAGTCAGGCCATAGCCATCCTCTCTGTTGTGTATGCTCTGTGTAACATAGAGTTAATCGGTCTTTACCTACTCACTAATTGGGGTGCTCCCATGGTGCATCAGACTTACTATGCTGAAGGTATGCCATGTATTGAGAATGCAACTTGTCTTGGCACAGAAAGAAATGAAACAGCCAACCTTCCCAGAAAGGTATGGCAGCACTAATCTAGTTCATGTGAGTTAGACTAAGTAGAGATCAAAGTATTTGTATCCTGATGACTCAAAGCAAGGTATTAAAACAGTTCTCTTAAGTGAAAGCAATGAAAATGTATAGTTCCTCTAGTATAATGTCAGTTGAAGCAAAGAGAAAACACAGAGAAAAGTTTATGACAATTATAATGCTTATGTCCAATAAAAATGAAGGAAATGATGCAATATCCAGTTTAAGTTGTACAATGTCACATATAAAATAAAAACAGCTGTTTTGGAAAAAAGATGTTGATTACTGTAGACAATGAAAGGAAGAAGGGAAGAGAAAGAAAATGGAAAGGTAAGTACAGATCAATTATACAAATGGACTGGTTTCCAAAAAAAAGGGGCCATACAAAGATTCATAGGCTTGTTAACATTTACTGGTAAATTCATCCCTAATTTGCCTGAATTAAGCCTACTTCTCTTTCCACTTTTACTGGAAAGAAAAATTGTAATTGGGACCTTTTGGAGCATGAACTGGTTGGGTTTGCTGAACATTCCACTACTCTGGCTCATTCTTTCAGGTTTCATCTTAATAAGTTGAATTTTCTGTCAGTAATTGCATTTAAATTACAAAAAATTACTGAATATTTCATTGTACTGTCTTACATGAAAATTTTGTTTTAATGACAACAGGCATATTTATTCTGTTTCGCATAAATCAATTTAGAACATGGAATTGCCCCATTGTTTGGAATAGTTCAGTAGTTCAGCTTCACAAGTGCTAAGTTCATGAGTGTCTCTTAAAACATGCAAACATTTTATCTTACACCTCAGATAAAGATTGAATAGGTTTAAATACCATACTTGCAGTAAGCCAATGTTTGACTTTTATGTTGTGAATTGAGTAAATTCCATGCATTTTTGTATATATAAGTTGGGCTCTGCCTTTTCTGCCAAAGAGAATTACAGAGGTCTAACTGATGCTTAGCAATGCATGTGATCTACTTGAGTTTTAGACAAAAGTAGACTTGAACAGGTAAACCAGCCAGCAAGAAATAGTACTTTCCTGAGCCTTATTTTAAGGTAATTACCTTGATCAGAATTGAAATTCTGTTAATTCTGTCTATTGAATGGGAAAAAATGAAATTACAAATTTAACTCTCATGAGTGCAGTTCTGTGAGGGGAGGGAAAAATACATTACTTATTATATGTTTATTCTTAACAATTTACTGTGATTAGTATCATATTTGATAAACAGAAATTATATAAATCCGAAGAAGCTGTGACTCAGTATATATGCTGGTTTATATTTAGCGTAAATGTGAAACAAAATGATGTGCTAGAGAGGATTCAAAGCACTTTTGACCGAAGTACTGCCACAAACTGGAAGACATAGAAGATGTATCTCTGTGGCATTAAAACACTTTGGAAATGTACATGTTGTGTATCAGGAATAAATGGGAATAACAACATTATTTCAGAAGTTTTGTATCTTCAAAATTGACACAAAGAGAGATATACTCACCATTCCTCCAACCTACTTCAAATTATATGCATGAAGTACTAGATGTTACTATTAAAACTGTAACCGTGCTTTCCAGGAAATAAATTCAGCTGTCTGCAGTAAAGGATCCCTGACATAATTTTGTCATGCGTATTATCTTTATTTATGAGAAAATCTTTTCTTCTGTCAGAAAACATATACATTCTTTATCCTGCTCTTTTGAAAATACCCATTTAACTCTATCTGATATTTCTTTGTCTCTAATTTTCAATACTATTTAAGAACAAGCTTTTTCAGTATTACACTAATACTTCTTACAAACTGTTGCCTCTTCATGGAGGAAGTAGTAGGTGGTGCAATAAAGATAAACTTAACATCATGCAGAATACATTGCAGAAAACAAGAAGCACATTGTTAATGAAAAGCCTTAAAAAGTGATCAAGGACCATCAGCCCGAGGACTTCAGATTCCAGTTACAGCTGATGAACTTGGCTCAGAGTGTATTTAGCATGTCTTGAACTTAGAATACTAAGAATCTGAATCTATTAAAGTAAATCAGGTAAGCCCCTGGCAAATTTCCCCAGATACTGAAGCAAGATCAGATTTAGACTTGAGTTGAAGAGGTTAAATTCTTTGTCAAACAGTAACGGTCTTTGCATCTGTCTCTGAGTAGGGAACCATTGCTGAAAGGAAGGCAGTACAAGGACAAGCATAATCCCTCATCAGAGAAGGTGCCTTGTGGAAGCATTGGAGGGAAGGGGTAATGAGTGGTCCAGAGCCCTCTTCCAATAGTGGAACAAGGTCAGCGAGAGTTTCTCAGTCCTTTTTCCTCAAGACAGAATTGTGGAAGGGGAGTGGAAGCTTGGTACAATACTTCTGTTATGATTGAGAAGAGCAGAATAAGAAAGGAGGGAGACCGTAAGAATCATTTAAGTTCATAAGAAATTGCAAACCTAAGAAAAAGCCTTTTTCTAGAGAGATGCTAGTAACTACAGGAAAGAGGAGCTACTGGAATCAGAGTGTGATGATCCATGCTAGTAGAGTCTTCCTCTAAATAGCAGGCTCTGCCAAGATTTGAAGTATGGAAAAGATACTTCACTGAATAATTTAGCTCCTTTAACTGCACAGTGGCATGCAAACATTTCCTACAGCTGCAGTTACTCCAGGAAGGTTAAGAGTAGGCTGTGGAGTAGTTTACACGATAGCAGCCTTCATTGAGAAACAAAGGAAAGAAACCACTTAAAATTGACTGATGGCTTCTTTTTTAACTGGACTGAGTTTAGCCTGAGAACCTCACAGATCCAGAAGGTTTAAACGTTGGCTGTAATCTAAGGACAGAACCATAATTTCTAAATGTTGGAGCAGTCAACCATTCAAAGCAGCTTACCACCTCCCCGAAGATGCCTTTTGGCTCATGTACTTTTCCTGGCATGTGAAGTGATACTGGAGCTTTAAAAGAGGAATTGCTGAGAGTTTAAATAGCAAGAAACCTATCTGTGAACATCAAGGGAAAAACCAAAACAGCCTTGGCTTTGCATGTACTAAACAGTGATGACTGTCTCACAACTAACAGCCTGTTCTAGGTATTGTTTTTCCAATTTCAGTTAAATCATTTTGAATTGTGTGTATAGAAGCACACGTATACTCTCACAGTTATACTGCCAGGAATTTGAATTAAAAGATATGAGAAATAGATGGTTTAGATTTATATAACTAACTCAGGGTTAAGCAGTGCAACTTGAACTCCCTTGAGGAAGCCTAAATGTTTGAGATGATCATATGTATGAATAATAGCTACATAAAATCTTTCCAGGCTTTGCTTCTGTCAGTAGCAGCTACAGTAACCCTTGTAGTTTAGTCTTCAGTGGAGCTTATTCCTGCTTTATTGTAATTATTTTTTTACCAATGAAAGTGATCTGAATAACATAACTGGCTTCTAAAAGCTAAATGCACTGCAGTTGTTTCCTACAGGCTACCATTTCAGTCTTTGGATGCTCTTACTAACTGCAGGAAGAAATTGTAAGGTAACCATTAAAAACCTCCACAACACTACTACAGTTAAATAACTATGGTGATTTGATACTTCAGAACATACAGCTTCTTTCCCCAAACCATGGTTTATTGTTAACATTGTCAATACCTTAGATATTAAAACTTAAAACTGAAACTATTGATGTTTCATTTAGCACAATATTGGCTTTTCATTGTTTACATGGGTCAAAAATGACTGCTCACCACTGATTTTAAGGAGCTGTGTGTTTGTGTTCTCCTCCCCAAATCCACAGAAATTATCAAGGTTATCTTGGTGCAGTTCCCTCGATAAATACAAAGATTGATATGCATTTCAAAACAACGATGTTTAATCTTCAGTTCAAGTTAATTTAATTTAGTCATACATGTTGACAGTTATTCTGAAGCACACTGTTTTGACATTGCATTTCTTCTAGGTACTTAGAGAGCTTGCTTTGACTCATTTGGAAGAAACCTTGAGGAAGGTCAGCAGTCATTGCTGAAACAACACTTTCTTGAGCGACTGTCAAAATAAACAATTTAGGCTAACAGAGGTTATTGAAGTCAGTGTTTCTTTTGCAATATTCTATGTTAATTGTGAGGGCTACATTACAAAATATACTTTTATTACACACAAAGAAGTTTCAAGGTCACTTTTACCATCCCCCCAGTCACATCTTCCTGGCTAAATAATGTAGAAACAGCAAAGAAGCTTATTACTGCCAGCTTCTATCTCTCCAAAACTTCAGTTAAAAGTGGAATTAGGATATTTTTAGGATGGAGAGTTTAAATTTACTGAGGCCATATCATGGAAAGTTGACTTAAGAACTGTGTAATCAGCTTGTGACTTGAATTTACTGCTCCACCACAGATTTGCTGTTGCCTTGGTAAAAATTATGGTTAGCACTTTCTTGCATTACTCAAGTATTATCAAGATCGATAAAGACTGTAGAGCTCAGATAATCACAGTAATGGCGGCAACGCAAGCATGTTAGACACGTAGTCAACTGAAACTAGATAACTCAGTAGAAGGTGTGTACTTCCATAACCAATTGTGTATGCAGAAGCCACCATAATCTACTGTGATTCCCCAGCCGAATGACTGAGTCTCTGTTTCTATCTGGGCCAGGTTTGTGATGAGGTTTTGACCACATTTACATGACTAAAGATCATTTAGATCTTCAGGAAGACATCTTATTGTATTGTTATAGAATGTTATCCCAGAGATAGATGGATGTTATGTTGCTTATGTTATTTATATAAACATTCTCAGAGTTAGGATTGTCTATATAAATATTCTATATATGGGATACAGCTATATTAGCAACTCTTTTCTGAATTTACTATGAAATGTAACTAGCAACTCTGTAAAATAACTGAATACACTCCTTCACTTAAAACAGTAATTAAGCTTATCCTGTCTAAAATTTTATCACTCTGGTAATCGGTAATGAATTCCTAACAACTTAGAAATAATTACTAACTAGTTTGAATTATTAAATGTATTTTTGCCAAGAAATTTAGCGCACTGTGCCAGCCTTTTATGTAGAAAAAACTTCTGTGCAAAGTAATTCTTCAACTACCAATTGCAGAGGGTAATTTGAAAAGGAATTTATTTAGGGCTAGTGGTTGTTCTTCATTTTCCATAATTGAGGATTTCTTCTTCATTACTGGCTAAGATTAGCAACCTTCATCAGGAAAGAAAAAAAATCAAGAACTGTTTTCTTCCAAAGCAAACTATTTGGAGTCATATATTTTTATTGATATATGTATGATAACAGAGTCAGGATTTACTAAAGTGATTTTAGATACTTCCAAAAAAACCCCACTTGATTATGTTTATATATAATCTAAATTCTGTAAGAGGGTACTCGGCGATAATCAACTCAACCACTATGTCATTTGTCATACTATTTTTTAAACTCTCAAGTATTTTTGTGACCATATGTCTTGTAATGAAAAAAGTTAGCAAAATATAGACCTTTCTTCTGGGTGATGAAATGTTTCCTCATGCAGAAGACTTTAAAACAGGCAAATTTTTTTCTGTTAAGAGATTAGTAACATCTAACCAATATACCTTTCCATATCTTTGTCTATTTCCTTACTGCAAAACAGATAACTTTTTGCAAATTGTTTAGCTTCTTGTCATTTGGTCATAATCATAAGCAATCTGGAGAAAGCATTTGTCTCTTCAGCAGACAAGTATCTTTTTGTCTTTTAACCTCTAAGTTGACTTACTCTGCAGTGAGTTTCAGCCTTGTAGAACTGAAGGCACAGGATAAGGAGCTTCTATCACTGTAACTCCTGAAGGAATTTGTGTTGCAGGAGGTTACATTTGCTAGTTGCAGCCTAATTCAAAATCAGAAAGTCCAGCTTTCATGAAAGAAAGTAATTATTTCTTTTAGCTATAATCAGTGGTCCATTACCATTTATTGGGTTTACCTTCTAAATTTTGGTAGAAGTCCACACCTAGGGATGGATTAGCTGCAACTTGTAGTCAAGTTAGTTGGTTTTAAAATTCTTAGAAGTTTCCCAGTACGGGTAGCGGTTTTGATAATATTTATCCTTTGTTTCTGGTTGCAGCTGGGATAGAGTTAATTGTCTTCCTAGTAGCTGGTACAGTGTTATGTTTTTGAGCTAGGTATGAGAAGAATGTTGATAACACACTGATGTTTTCAGTTGTTGCTAAGTAATGTTCAGTCTAAAGTCAAGGATTTTTCAGCTTCTGATGCCCAGCCAGCAAGAAGGCTGGAGGGGCACAAGAAGTTGGGAGGGGACACAGCCGGGGCAGCTGACCCAAAGTGGCCAATGGGGTATTCCATACCATGTGACATCATGCCCAGTACATAAACTGGGGGGAGTGGCGGTGGGGGGGATTGTGGCTCGGGGACTAACTGGGTGTCGATTGGCGGGTGGTGAGCGATTTCATTGTGCATCACTTGTATATTCCAATCCTTTTATTATTATTGTCATTTTTTTATTGTTATTATTATAATTATTATTTTCTTCCTTTCTGTTCTATTAAACTGTTCTTGTCTCAACCCATGAGTTTTACTTCTTTTCCCGATTTTCTCCCTTATCCTATTGGGTGAGGGGGAAGTGAGTGAGCAGCTGCATGGTGCTTAGTTGCTGGCTGGGGTTAAACCACAACACCCTCCCTCCTCTCTTTTCTGTAGTGTTTTTGTATGTATTGGTACTTGAAAAAAGTTTGAAAAAGGTTTCAAATATCCTTCTGAAAGCAGATGAGGAAGTTTAACAGCTTGCATCAATACTATGCCAATGAACCTCAAATCCCTTACAGGAGGATGAATTTCAGCCCAGTTTTAATCAAGCAAAAAGAGATTTCTTTGAAGGCTCACCAACTTCCAGATGCACTTGATGTTCTTACAATGGCTGCAACATTTTTCTTATACTCACCACATAGTCTTCAGTAATGATATGACAGTAAGGCTATTCCACATTTGGAATACATATCTCACCTTGGATTTTTGTGCCTATGGAAGACTGTGCTTTGTTCAACTGTAAACCCTTAATGGTAGGCTTTTTCTGGCTCTAAGAGTGAACAGCAAGATTTAGCTTGCTGAAAGGCCTGGACTTGAGATATCTGTTGTATACCCGTATGTTTTTCTCCAGTTTCTCAGAGCCTGGTTTTGGTATACTTTATCATTCTTCTTTGTTTTCCTTGATTATTTGGTATATTAGGTAAGACATGAGTAAGTCTTCTCTACAGGTTGCTGGTCATATTTCTCACATGCTGACTAGGGATCCAGTCTAGACCTTCAAAGATATTTGAGTGCTCTTTGAGTATTTTGTAAGCTATTTTCCTGTACAACTCCGATAAGTGGCTTACTGCTGATTCAAAGCAGCTATTCTCTGTGTTGGCTAATCCAAGACACAAATTCTTCCTTTTTCCAGATAGATTCCACATATACATGCTGAGTGTCCACTGCAATTTCATATCTGTAAACTTACCAACAGTCTTGTCTTTTTAAAATAACACCAATATAATCCTTTAAAATACTTAAGTTAGTATGTTTTATTTTATTTTATTGAGTCACTGAGCAGTAGCATTCTTCCACAATATTGCTGTTAAATTTTCAATAACCAGGTCCGTGAGTCCAACATGCCACATTAGAGACTTTCTCTGGGGAGGCAATTAATTCTCTTTCCTTTTCAGTCTGCCTAAATTATAGGAATGTAATGACGTCCACAAGTGCAGCCTGATGAAGAACATATTCCACAGTCTTAGCAAGGTCAATTTTGATAAGACACTAGTGAACTGCAGCCATATTACTTACTGTACTTTACTGCACTATATTTATAATTTCAGGAATATTGTAGATATTGATCAAGTGCCCAGTCCAGTTGGGGACAATTAATGACTAACTCAGTAGCCTTTGTGCTTAATTAAAATAAAATTTCTCTCTGTACTTTCTAATACATTTATGTCCACTGACAGTCAGGCACACTGTTTCTCTACTCTCCAAACTTTCTAGGGCATATCCATAGACAATAATCAGCCCATAGGCTCCGATGTCCCACTTGTCTTTTATCTTTCCAACTAAATTAGTAATTCTAATTTATTCACAGTATTTTAGGTGCCAGTGTTTTCTGCTTTGTGTCTGTTCACTTGTTATTCTTCTGCATGGCATTTTGGATGATACTACTCTGTAATCCTGTATCTCAGCCACTGGTCCCAAATACTACCTTTCATGGAATTAACACTCCCTTTTTTCAGTTATCCAGGATACCCTGGTCAAATCCCACTGTCGTTATGATAAACCAAACTGGTCAAAGCTGACTTATCTGTCCGTTTACAGGGAGCTGTGTTTTTAAACTGTTTTATTCATCCTGGGTTTGGTTTCTGACAATTAACAGATTTTCCACTGTTTCCTTTATGCTTTCTTGGAACAGTATGTCAATTTTAGTTTTTCATTATACTGTTTCTGAATTCTCCCTTCTCTTTTTCCCCTCCTGTTGTAGTTCATTGCCATATTTCTAGCTCTTCTTTAAGTAATTTAATATTTGATTCTGTGAGAATGGCTTTTTGCTGTAATTCTGAGCCATTTCCCCTCAAATAATACTCAAAGACTTCTCTGAAATATACTTTCTTTAGCTGATGTAAGAGTCCTGCTATCACAATGCAAAAATCTTTCAACTATTCGTTAGATTATGCTTGTAAGTAACTAAATCTTCCACAGTAACTTCTCCTAGAGCAATCTACATCAGGTAAATGAGACCCTTAACGGTTCAGCTTCTCCTGCCAGGCCAGTTAAATGTTACAACTTTAAAACTAGAGATCTATTAACTTGAAGCAGGTAAAAGCCTTCATACCATAGCTTGCATGTGTACCCGTCTTGCCTGTTGATCCAAAAACCAAAGAAAACATGACTACAGTCCTGTGATTACACCCTTTTATGTCTTTCTTTGAGTTCCAATCCTGAATGAAACAGAACATTTATAAGTATAATTTGGCTTCCCCTTAGAAGTAGAATAGACTAGACTATACTAGACTATTTCAGTTGGAAGGGACCTACAATGATCATCTAGTCCAACTACGTGACCTCTTCAGGGCTGACCAGAAGTTAAAGCATCTTAGGGGCATTGTCCAAACGCCTCTTGAACACTGACAGGCTTGGGGCATCAACCAGCTCTCTAGGAAGCCTGTTCCAGCGTTTGACCACCCTCTCGGTAAAGAAAGGCTTCCTAATGTCCAGTCTGAACCTCCCCTGGCACACCTTTGAAGCATTCCCACATGTCCTATCCCTGGATAGAAGGGAGAAGAGCTCAGCAGCTCCCTCTCCACTCCCCCTCCTCAGGAAGCTGTAGAGAGCAATGAGGTTGCCCCTCAGCCTCCTTTTCTCCAAAGTAGACAAACCCAAAGTCCTCAGCCGCTCCTCATAGGACATCCCTTCCAGCCCTTTCACCAGCTTTGTTGCCCTCCTCTGGATGTATTCAAGGACCTTCACATACTTCTTAAACTGTGAGGCCCAGAACTGCATGCAGTGAGGCTGCACCAATGCTGAATATAGCCAGATAATCACCTCTTTTGACCAGCTGGATAAGCTGTGTTTGATGCACCCCAGGATGTGGTTTGCCCTCTTGGCTGCCAGTGCACACTGCTGGCTCATACTGAGCCTGCTGTCAACCAGCACGCCCAGGTCCCTTTCAGCAGGGCTGCTCTCCAGCCACTCCTCTCCCAATTTATACTTGGGCCTTGTGTTACTCTGTCCTAGGTGCAGAATCTGGCATTTTGACTTGTTAAATTTCATCCCATTAATCATTGCCCAATGCTCCAATCTATCTAGAGATAGACTGCCCTCTGTAAGGCCTCTGCAAAGCCTCTTGTCCCTCAAGAGAGTCAACAGCACCTCCCAGTTTGGTATCATCAGCAAACTTGCTAATGGTGCATTCAAATCCTGCATCCAGATCGTTGATAAATATATTGAACAGGACTGGCCTGAGAATTGAACCCTGAGGAACACCACTGGTGGCCGGTTGCCAGCCAGACGCAGCCCCGTTCACTACAACCCTTTGAGCTCTGCCCTTCAGCCAGCTTTTCACCCAGCGCACCGTGAACCCGCACATCCCACAGCTGGACAACTTGTCCAGAAGGATGCTGTGAGGACCTGTGGCGATCCCACTAACCTCTTACAACACAGAACTTCTAAAATATAATTGAATATAGGTCTTTCAAAAAACCTTGTTCTGCACCAGTCAGCACTTCACAGGGAGCCTACTGACTTAGAAACATGTTCAAAAGCCAGAGATCTAGAGGCATTCAGCCCTAAAGGGCCAAATTAAGGACCAGTAACTTGCTGAAACTGTAGTTCAGACATTGAAAATATAAATTAATTAGAAATTGCTCTCCAAATGGCATCCTCCTTTTCCTGCTTGCTATAATTCCATATACTATAAAGGCCATGTTTAAAAGGGAAGGACTGAATCAGGCTTTGTGCTAGTTTCTGGAAAGATACCCAACTGCCTGAGTTATATGGAGCAAAGTGACAGCAACAGTGACATCTGCAGAGCTAGTACTGTCACTATCAGCAGCACAAATGTGTTCTTGCATCTTTTATGAGTTTAATTCAGCAGAGGATAGAATGGATCTTTTGACAAATTCTGTGCTACAATTACAAGTCTGTTGCTCAAAGAAAAGACTGTTTCTCAACGGAGGAGGCTGTTGGTCATCTGTAGGCTGAACTGCTACAGTAATTTAACACAGAAGCAAGGAACATATAATCCAATTATGGGGAGTAATATCTAAATCACTCCTATTCCGTTTTTAATGGTTTGCTTTGGAATCCATTAGGACAAAAGGATCTTTATGTATGTAAAATATTAATAAAGTGAAAAATTGAAGTGATCATACTTAGTTGTAAGTGAACAAAGTGCATTCATTTGTGTTCCCTGTAACTCCTCTCATTCTTGTCCAGAATATGTTGTCATGGTATCCAATACGGCCATGTCAAAAAAGTAGTAATAACAAATGATGGCAGTTAGGGATATGTAGCAGATTACTTTTCCAGTTTGGTACCTAATGTGGGGTTGAATAGGAAAGGCAAGGGTCTGTTTCAGACACAGAGGTAACAGTATCCTGAGGCTAAACTCTGGAAAAGTGGGACCTATCAATGCTGAAAATACATGAAGTAGAACAAATGTTAGAGGGGATTTGGAGTGGGGTTTATTTTGAGAAATGAATAGGCTTTAAGTTATTAAAAAAAGCTTGGATCTCAGCTCTGATAAACCAGGTTAACATATTCGAATTAATAACAGTTATGTAGCCAGATTATACATGTCAAGATTCTGAGACCCTCTCAATTAAGAAGGCCTTCAGATAAGACCGTGGTTGTGTTTGAGGTCAAAAAAAACCGTTTGCAGCCTGTGGCCAGAAACAGGCTGCTGTCCCAAGTTTGCCAACATGCAAAAGTATACTGATTTAATTTCAAATGTTACGTTCAATTGGGTTAGTTAAGACTGTGATAAAGGAAGTGTTTATCAGAGTCTCCCAGTCTTTTCCTGGCCTTAGACTCAAGACCAAATATTCTGGCCAATATTAAGGGTGTAGAATTACTTTCATATGAATGACATGAATGGAGAGATTAGTTGTCTCGAAAGAATTATTTTTCTGTCTCAGACCTTTAGAAATGTTTTCTAGGGTGTTGGGAAATCAGTGGATAGTCCAGAAGCAAGACAAAAGAACAGTTATAAATATCCGTCTCCTTCCAAATCCTGCAGGAAAGATGGCAAGATTAACATATATGTGGCTGCATAATTTTTTTCTGCTGTCAGTCATCCTTAATCTCTTCCTATCTTAGGGAGGCAGGAAAACACAAGGATTTGAACTGCTAATTCAAAGGGCATGATGGCAATCCATTTTGCTTAACTGTAAGACTGCAATTGTGAATGGAAAGAACATTAAAAAAATCTGCATATCACAATCTTAACATCATGACAATAGCTACCATCCCCTTGCCCAACTAAGCCTTCTGTTGCTGTTTTCATAAGAAAGATGATCTCAGCCTTGCAAATAAAAATGTTTAGCTGTTGTTGCCCCAATAACAAACTCAGAGTTCAACATAGTTACTTCCTTAAGGCTATCCTAATTTACATTAAAATGCTCCCCAAAACATCTAACTTTTTCTTGTCTAGGTTTAGCCATCAGGCCTTCTAACTTCCCTCTCTAGTTGATGGAGAAAGACAGACATCTTCAGAAAGCAAATCAGAGAGCTCCTTCAGAGAGCAGTTTGACCTGTCTTGCTCCATGAACTATATAAAGAGCCACGATTTTTACTTTGGGCAGTATGCAACCAACTTCTTTGTGTTCTGGGTTTTATTTTAGCAGGTAATAAGAAGTGATGAATCTGTGGTACTAGCCAATAAAAGCTGAGAGTTTCAATTTTCTAGAACTTCTCTTGTAAATCTTCAGTTAAGGATTGTGGTAGGGGTGAGAGGAAAAAAACCAAGCCATATACACATAAATAGACTACATGTCTCCCACAATATCCACAATCATAACTCTGAATATAATCCTTGCCAACAAACAATGTCTGTCTGTGAAAGGCATTTTAGAATTTCTGAAGTACTCAGTAAATGGACAATTCATAAAAGAACAATGTGACAGATTTTGTCCATGTACCCTAGATAAAAAAGGAACAACAGCTACTTAAAATGTTTTGCATTTATCATCTTTAGGAAAAAAAAAAGAATTGGGAATCACTGTCCAATCCTAAGGGATACTTACTCTGTGTCCAGTATGACCCTAATTATAATGATACTATAATGAAGAAATGTTTCCTCTCTTCCTGTAGCTGCACAGTGGCAATCTGCAGAAAATTGCCTTCAGCTGTAGATATGTGAATATATGTTTTCTGACAATGAGCTGTGTTCTTGTAATAGCACAAGTTTTTTTAAGGGATTCTCTCATGAACTGCTATTAAGAAAGGAGAATCTGCCATGCTATTAAGAAAGTACCAAGTAGCCCAAAGTCAAAACCAGATGCCAGCTTAATTTAATATAACCGAAAAAAAAAAGCCAAACCCAAAAGGGCATCAGCACTGATAATAGTGTGAATTATAGATAGTTGTGACCTTATTCCAAAGTAAAGTATTTAGCAAGCTTGCATACTCTGGTGCTGTAGTTGCAAGTCTGACTACCAATGTTTAAATGTATATTTTGTTAGAA
>VYZV01036037.1:1905-13391 GCA_013401275.1 Pandion haliaetus | reverse complement strand
AGAATAATTCAGCCTTTTTTTTTTATTGTCATGACAAGTAAAAAATATTTCTTCCTATAATAATTCATTTAAAATTTTGTTACAATCCCAGCACCAAAGTTGTAGGTGGTAAGCAAGATGATATTTGGCAGGGTAGGAGCTCTGAGTTGTGCTCCCAAACTTATTTCTGATTCCTTCAGTTTGCATTGCTGGCGTACTGAAAACGTCATGCAATTCCATCAGGGAATTTGAAAAAAAAAACCCAGAGCTGTTTACTTGCATTAGTTCTGACTCTTGAAGCAGTGCCTTGTAATTACACCCTTATAAATTACTAGCTTCTCAGTATCAAGAGTTTTCTCAGCAACCCTTGTGTGAACAAGTATAAAAAACAAGGCATACTCCTCAATTAAGGGTATTTTTTCAAATGTCTAAGGATATCTTTTTCTCCTTCTGGTTATTTGCATTTTAGCAAGGGACATAAGGTCAGTTTTCATTCGGGTAACAAACTAATTTCAGTCAGAGTACAAAAATTTAGGACTTAACTGAATATATACATATAGCACGTGAACTCCCTCCTTTGTAGGCAGCAGGATGGAAGAATATTGACGAGGTTTTCTGGCTCATTACCAAAAACCTTGTTGTTGCAATTTCAGTGGATGGAACCTGACAAGCAGGGAACATCATTACCTAGTCTATCCTCCTGCCTCTGAAGAACAGTAGGATTTCCTGATTCTCAGGAAGAAGTAAAGGGAACTTAGAAGCAGGAGTAGCAGATCAAATCAGTAGTCTACTGACACTGAAGAAGAAAAACGTTAAAAGCAGTATGTTGACAAAAGGCCAGCGTAGCTACAACTGAAGAGCAGAAGACGTTCCCAGGCAGAACAGTGAAGAGGGGTGATGAATTTTGCCCTCCTGCTTCAACCAGATTACTCATATGGTCTGACTTAGTTACTAAGTCTGATCTTTCTTTGTCATTGTGCTTGGGGTATTTGCACCCTAGCATTTGGCAGCCCTTGAGCAATATTCTTTGATTTCAACCATGCAAATGACCACTGGAACACACCAAGGGCCAGAAGGTAGGCTTAGCGTACACTGCTGCCCTCTGCAGTAAGAAGGGTCACAAAATTTACCCCTCGTGCATTGAAAAACCAAATGAAAGATTTACTGCGAAGGTTGCTGAGGAGGTGAAGACCTTAGCACAGTCATTTGGAGCCTGTTAGCTCCACTCCCAGCCTTTGCTATACACTTGTATTTCTTACAGGCTCCAGTTGGGGAGGTGGCAGTGGGTTCTGCAATTTAACCCATTTCTTTCCAGTCAAGAGCTGCTGGGCTTTTAAAGCCTGCAGTCTGATCTCCAGAAATGAGAAAGAATGATTTGCTCTTCTGATGGCTCATGAACTAGAATCACAGGAAGAAGTGTACTGAAGTTGCTATGAATGTTCTTTGCTTCTGGGTGGCCAAAATTTGGTGGGAGATCAGTAACTTAAAAAAAAAAAAAAAAGGCTGCACAACTCCACAAGCTACATAGCTCTGGATTTTAGTTTTTCTCTAAGGAAGAGTAAATACAACAAAATTCACATGCTAAGGTTTGTGTCACTTTTGACACTCAGGCACTGTAAAAGACAGCATTATATGTGTATGTCCCATGGTCACAAGGAAACTCTCATGTCATACCCTGCAGGATACTGTGTTTATGTTGCCTAAACTAGCATTAAGAAATCTTTTGTGCTGGATTAAGCACTATCTTCCTGCTTGGAAGGATAATGCACTGGTTTTGAAGGCTATGTGTTATTAGCATACAGGAAAATATTTCAGTTAAGTGTCTTTCCTCCACTGCTGCTTGTTTGCGATCTGTTCAGGTAAGTCTTAGCCTCCTGCTGTCTCAGTTTCCCCTTCTGTGCAGCCAGGACTCTGCCTGCTGCTGCTGTGCAAGCAGCACAGTGTGCATGTGAGCTGGTGGCTGGCAGAGAGCTAGGTTACCCATGTAAGTTCACCTTCATCTGTGAGACATGGTGCCATGGTGGAGTCAGCTGGTACAGTAAGAAAGATTAAACTCGAACTTCATCAGCTGAAAGGAGTATGATCAATACTGGCAAATTGAGTTCTGGTAAGTACACTGAACGAGTCAAGGCACCTTTCTGATGCTCGTGTTATATGAGACCAAGTTTATAATGTTGATCTGTATTGAGTCAGGACATGTGCCCTCTTTTGTCTGATGTGGGCTTTCAACTACAATCTGTATCTTCATTATCTCAAGTGCAGGATAACTGTAACCCACTCTTGCTGTCAAGTCACAACTAAAAACTACTCTGAACTGACGGTGACTTGAAATGCAGCCATACAATTGGTAAGTAATGTGTCATGCAAGGAGCACAGTGCATTACACCAATTGCTTTGGGAGTGCGCTTGTCGCCAGCAAGAACAGAGGTGAAATTCATATCCTCTGTTTTGACCTTTGTCTCCTGAAGTGGCTCAGGACCAACCTACCTGAGAGGACATTTGTTTCTCTGTGCTGTGTGCTACAATTGTGATTACAGGTACTGGAGCTGGGGGCCAGCATAAGTTTTAATAGGGCCGAGATGTTAACTGTGTATTTTGTATAAGTACTTCTTACTTTTGTATTTTTTTCCAAGAGGCTGTTCTTCATAAGCACAGGGGAGAGTATCATGATTCATACATTTAAGCAGGGTGGATGATTGTGTTCATCTAGTTTGACTTTCTGTGTGGCAATGCTCCTTCTACTTTCCCCCAGAATTCCTGCATGATATATGCACATACACATGGACGTGGTCAGACCAGAATACATATTTTACAGTCCCACTCAGCCTCAAAGTAAGTACTTCAACTGATTTGGAATTTACTGTGTCCTGTGATAAGCTGTTCATATTGCTACTTTTTACTCTGGCACCTGGATGGGTTTCTTTTGGTTGATGCTATATGAGGAGCTATGTTGCCTGGTCTAAAATTTTCTTTGAAATACAATTGTTGTTAATATTTGTGAAGCGTATAGGATTTTCTAAAAATAGAACTTTGCTCAACTACCAAAACCTAGATGAATTAAAAAAAAAAAAAAAAATCTGAGGTTGTTTTGTTCAAATAGTTTTGTGGATACAGTTTGATTGTTGTGACTGGGTTTTCTTTTGTAGTTCTCTTGGCCTTTATGTTTTCCGAAGCTATTATAAATATTTCAGTCACTGTGTGAAATGAAGTTTAATTTTGGAAAAACTTATTGTATAGCTTAAAAATTAATAAAATATTATGTAAGGCAACTGTTCCTATTACTCCTTAAATGAATCAGAAATGAGAGACATGCAAGGAATTCTGATCCTTTAGAGCATTAAAAATTATTCCACTAGGTGGAGAACTTGCATCAAGGATGGAACCAAAAATGTTAGCACTAACTGAAATCACAGCTGCTGCTGCAAAAATTAAAATCCTAATAACGGAATAGTTTTTGTATCATACTTTCTTTTTATCATTTCTGGTGAAGATCACTTTTAAATTTGTGTCATAGAAATTCTGTGAGGTTGTAGAACACTATATTAATTTGTGTTTAAAAATTAATAAGAAGATTAACATATATTCCTTGATATATTAGCTGACGAAATTGATTTCAGTAGTTATCAACTTTTCTGTGAAATGTACTCATTTAAAACATTTTTTCTTCACTATCCAGCTCATTCTAATGAGGTGCTGACTATGCAGACTGTCTAGGGGTAGAAAAGGTGAAAAATCTTTGCCAAAGAGAGATTTATTTTTAAAAAATCCCATTTAACTGGATCCCTGTTAATCATAAACTAAGGAAATGTTCTATTTTATTATTTTCGCCAGTTCTGTCAACATGGACAATATTAAGTTATCAAATTCCTCAGAACTAGGAAGACGACAAATGCTGACAAAAGGGATTATTTTAATGTGTCTTTTTGTGTTGGATATAGGTCCCAACCATTAAGTAGAATTAGGACTGGGGTTAACTTTGGATTTTCTTCAGATTCAGAATTCTGTAGCATTGCAGTATTCTGTAGGTACAATATAGGTGGGAGGAGAATAAAGACTAATGGGCCAGTTTTTCTTAATCTGCTGGGATTAATCTGTGGAGACAAATCTGACAGGAATTTGCAATTTGTCTGCTGGAAATAATGAAAAAGTGGTATATGGTTTGTGTAAGAGTCAGACTGTAAATCTTCCAGGACCCTCATGTCCAGAAGGGGACAATTCAGAAAGGGCTATTGCTTGTTTGGTGGGCTAGCTAGCATAAAGCTTCAAGGTACACTTTGAGCTGGGGTTTGGGAGTATAAGAGAGAATTGGAGTTTTTTTGTTTTCTCAGGGTAAGACAGCAGAAAGGGGTAAACGCTCTATATCCTTCTTTATATTTACATATGTTTAATTAATGCAAGTATCACAACTGGGATTTGGGAATTCAAGTCTTCAAGATATTTGTTCATGTCTTTATTCTGGTGGTTAGGAAGAGGGCAGGTGATGACAGGGTAGAAGGTTGGATGTACTCTTTTATTATGCTCTTAACCCTGCGAATAATTAAAGTCAGACATAGGGTTTGGAACTGGATTTTCAAGACTCCAGTTTATAATGTATTCTCTGCAGCTTGCAGAGTTCAGAAGACAAGATAACTGGTGCTGGAAAAGGCAAATGCTGTGTATTTTATTGATTAGATGCATACCAGTTTATAACTAAGATTAGGGTTAGTGGTGGGCTATGTATTAGGTTAAGGCTCTAACTTGCTTTAAATTTAGGACTGAGGTTAGGTTTCAGGTTAAGAGGCATTCTCTCCTATGGACACGTTCCTTCCTAAGAGCCCAGATCTTTGCTGCATCCTGGTGTTACTAAAGAGTTGGAAGCAGGCAGGTTTTGGAAATGATCAATGTTCTGTGTTGTCTTGTCAAGGCTAGATTTATACAGCTGTACTGGCTAGGGTTAGTGTTAGGAATCACGAATCTAAAGTTTACTGTTCCCAGTTTATGGGCGGATTCTCCACGGACTAGGGAAGTGCAAAGATGATGTGTTTCTCTATGGGAATATGCTTTTCTTTCACTTTTGTTGCTGTGCTCACTGCTGGTGTTGATGTTAATGTTAGGATTAGAGCTAGCGTTAAAGTTTTGGGCTTAAGGCTTAAAGGAACCTTTTTGGGTTTTGCATTTTAGAGGATCTAGGTAACTACAAATAGAGAAAACAGTTGGATGGGCCAATGCTTTATGTTCTCATTTACTTCTGGGCTTCCTTCAATTCATTCATGTAATTAAATTTTGCATTAGGTTTTGCACTTTGTATGATTTACAAAGAGAGAAAGAATTAATATTTATTTATAGTAATAATTACTACAAAACAATAGCTTTCAAAAAATATTAAATAATACAGGGGAGAACACTAGAAGGGACTCCTGCTAATAATTAAGTTTAGGTTCAGGGTTGGAAGTAAATTTAGAGCTTAGAAATCTAAAGCTTCAGAACTCCAATATGTTCTCCTTTTATGTAAGGTCTACCCATGTATGGAAAGAGCAATTTCTTAAAGATATTACTGGAATTGGAGGCCATATCTAATTAAACATAATTAAGATTTAATTTAGGGCTGGAATTATCAGTTGGAAATCCAATATTTGAAGAGCCAAGTTATGGAATTTTGTAGGGCCCTCCGGGGTAGAAAGGTGGAATTGATCATTAGTGGGCAACACATTATTTTCTTCCCTCCAATGAAAGGGAACCCCTGCCAGGAATTAAAGTCAGAGTCAGGGTGAGGGTTAGATAGCCCCCAGCTGTTCCTGGCTGGGGTGGTAGGACAGGCTGGGCTGCCAGGCCCTGCCCTGCTGCCCTGGGGATGCCCCAGGATTTTGTCATCCTGTATGAGTGCTGCAACGACTGATGTGAGACCGAAGACATGTGACAGAAGTAATTAAGACTTAGGTTTTCTTGCAGTGTATGAATTTGCGTCATGGGTATGATGAAGGCTCACATTAGTGTTGGGGAACATGAAGGCATTCTCACACTGTCTGTCTCCCTTGTTCTTTGTTTCCATTTCTGGGCCTCATTTTCCTTGACGAGCCATCATGCTGGCCTCCCTTTGGAAGATGGCAATTACTTCACCCAAATGTAAATCCAGGCCCAGTTGATAATTAGCTTTAGGGTATCTCCCAGGCAGTTTGGCAGAAGGCTGCACTGAATCTGACTTTGTCTGCCAGAACATGTCCAACACCTGCTCCTGTCCCAAAATCCCATCATATCATTCTGTAGGGCACACTGCATAGCACTGGTATTACGAGAAGTGCACTTTGAACTGAAAAAAACCCCAAATAAAGGAATTATGTTCATGGGTTGAGTGACAGCACATCTGGTTGGAAGAAGATGCAGGCCAAAGAGTGCTAATGGGTAACACACATAAGGTAAGGTGGACAAAAAAGTCGGTCTGGACTGATTGTGCTGGTGGTCAAAGTTCTCCTGCTGGTGAATCCACAGTGGTGGTGCAGCCACAGCAAAGGCTGCTGACCAAAGGCTTTGCTGTTGTTACAAGGAACCATCAAAACTGTGTAGATCAACAAGACCGGTGTGAATGTAGGCCTTAATGAATATGCTGTACAATGGTATGACAGCCTTTTCTTCATTTGGCCTGCAATGCTCACAGTATAACAGATACTGCAAAATCTGGGGAGGGCGGACATCTCTGTCCTTTGCCACATACATGAACAGATATCTCCAGCCACTTAATACTCTTTTTAGCTTGTAACAACCTTTATTGATTTGTCTTATTTCCAGTAATTCTTTTCTCTCTTTTTCTTGTACAAGTTGAAAAATACTGGCAGAAAGAATGGACCGTTATGGACAGAATCTGTCTGGTTTGTTTGTTCTTAGCTTGCATATTGGAAAAAAGGTAAAGGGGTGACCTAGTTAGAGAGACTACCTGAAGGAGGAGGAAGATGGCTTCTTTCCCTAGGAACATCTGGGCACAGCTGGAGAGCAAAACTTACATTGGCTGGAGCCTGTGGGAGATGAACAAAGTGAGGTTTGCAGCATGAGCTGGGCGCTTCTGCTCAGGCTATAGACTTCCAAGAGGGGCAGGGAGTGTCCATAGGTAAGAAAAGACAAAGGACACTATTTCCCACAGCATCCTCCTGGAGAAACTGGCTGCTCATGGCTTCGATGGGTGTACGCTTTGCTGGGTAAAAAAACTGGCTGGATGGCCGGGCCCAAAAAGTTCTGGTGAATGGAGTTAAATCCAGTTGATGGCTGGTCACAAGTGGTGTTCCTCAGGACTCAGTATTGGGGCCAGTTTTGTTTAATAACTTTATCAATGATCTGGTTGAGGGGATCGCCTGCACCCTCAGTAAGTTTGAAGACAACACCAAGAAAAGCTCTACAGAGGGATCTGGATGGGCTGGATTGATGGGCTGAGGCCAATTGTATGAGGTTCAACAAAGCCAAGTGCCAGGTCCTGCAGTTGGGTCACAACATCCCTATGCAACGCTACAGGTTTGGAAAAGAGTGGCTGGAAAGCCACCCAGCGGAAAAGGACCTGGGGATGGTGGTGGACAGTCAGCTAAATATGAGCAGGCCGTGTGCTCAGGTGGCCAAGAAGGCCAACAGCATCTGGGCCTGTACCAGAAACAGTGTGGCCAGCAGGAGCAGGGACGTGATCGTCCCCCTGTACTCGGCACTGGTGAGGCCGCACCTTGAGTCCTGCGTTCAGTTTTGGGCCCCTCACTACAGGAAAGACATTGTTGCGCTGGAGCGTGCCCAGAGAAGGGCAACGAAGCTGGTGAAGGGTCTAGAGCACAAATCTCATCTCATGAGGAGCGGCAGAGGGAACTGTGGTTGTTTAGCCTGGAGAAAAGGAGGCTGAGGGGAGACCTTATCGCACTCTACAACTACCTGAAAGGAGGTTGGAGTGAGGTGGGTGCTGGTCTCTTCTATCAAGTAACTAGTGATAGGATGAGAGGAAATGGTCTCAAGTTGCGGCAGGGGAGGTTTAGATTGGATATTAGGAAAAATTTCTTCACTGAAAGGGTTGTCCAGCATTTGAACAGGCTGCCCAGGGAAGTGGTGGAGCCACCATCCCTGCAGGTATTTAAAAGATGTGTAGATGTGGTGCTTAGGGACATGTTTTAGTGGTGGGTTAGGTTAGTGTTAGCTTAATGGTTTGGCTTGATGATCTTAAAGGTCTTTTCCAACCTGAATGATGCTATGATTTCCTGGGATCCACAGGGGACTCTGCAGTTTTCTTCAGTCCAGAAGGCCGCTGAGCTGGCTGTCACAAAGCCTGGATACAAGAAGGTCCCTCTGCAAGGTAACGAAGGTAAATGGAGAGTTTTTTTATAAGCTTTATAAAATTTTATTTTGCCTGGTTGAATCACTTTGAGTTTCCTGGGTATAAAAAAAAAAGGATTCAGTTTTCTAAGGAAAACTGATTTATTTGAATTTAAAACTCTTTTTGGTCTTTTTTGGGAGGCTTCATCACTACAGAAAAAAGATCTAGTTTAAACCACCCCAAGATATGTTAAATGCAGATTGCTTCTCAGAAACCTAGATCACTGCAACTCTTCTGACTTCTGCATTGTACCAGTTTTGCACCTTCTGGTTTGGTGATAATGATATACAGTCTTTCAGCCTTTCCTTTTTGCTTTCTGAGAAAACATATCCTGCTTGTTTTCCTAAGTGCTTAAAAGTGTTCAGAGTGTTTAAATGAGGCACATATCAGTGTACCAAATTAACATGGTAGGCATAAGGAGTGCTATTGTATTTATATTTTACAAATCACCTTCACCTCCTTATCTGCTTTTCGAAAGAATAGTCTGTCTAGAGTTATCATTTAATGAAACAGTAGCTAAAAATTGCTTTTTTTTGATGGTGCAGCTTTGAAAAAGATTAATTGATCAGGAAATCAAAAGATTCTCTAATTTCAGCATGGGTAGGGAGGTTTATTAATGTCTTTGCTATGTTGAGAGTGGCTTGGTCCATTTTCTAGCACTATGTTCCATGTGTAAGAGTATTCTTTACTATTCTTCACCATAAGTTTTGCTCTGCCACCTCTCGTAACCATTGTAACAGCCTGTGTGTGCCAGTACAGGTACTGCTACAGTAGGCTGACATACCTTCAAATATTATGTGATGGACAGAGAACAGAAAATAAATTTATCTCAGTTGTGCTTCAAAGCAACAGAAGTGAGATTCAGACTGAGAAAAAAAAATGCTGTTTTCAGATTTCTGTATGGAAACATGCCAGATAGCTGGCTACTCTGAGTAATTGTTTTCCATTTAATTAAGGTAGAAACAAGAGATCAAGAGCCAAGACATCCACAGTCAGAGATAAAATCGTGGGACACAAATTTCAGGTGTAATGACGGAGATTTTTTTAAAGTGTGACATCTGTAGAACAAGTGAAAACTCACAAGGAGGAAGGTTGTGAACTTCTTACTACAAAGCAGCTGTGTAAAAGCGACCTCAACAACACCAGTGCACAACACAATGAATATATAATATAAATCACTCTTTTGGAAAGTGAAAGCCTTATTTTGTGTTCAGAGGACAGCAGATGCAAGCATCTTTTACCTTAACCTGTCAGTTCAAACGTTTTCAAGCTGACATTTTTTGCTTATTTTGCAATTGGTTAAGAGAGTCTGCACGACTTATTCTTTGTAAGGGAAATACTGATTTTCAGTCCAGAAGTGCTTCATCATCTCTATGTTTTCATGAATACAAGAACATTTATGTAAGTCCCAGAAGTATTACTTCCCCAGGAAAATATTTTAACAGTCCAGTTTCACACTGGCGTTATTATATCCCATTTGATCAGTAAGATTAGTAATTTAGAGATAAAGAGTGACAGAAAGATATTCTATTTTCTCTTATTCTCTGTGCCTGTATCCTCCATCAGTTAAAGAATTTTCAGGGATCATCTTTTCAATGTGGAAAAATGAACAGTTAAGCAATCACACTATATATAAGGAGAGAGGTGTGCAAGAGCGGGGTCTATGGGAGCCACTTGGCAGCATGCAATGATAACAAAAAATCCCAAATGAGCATAAGCCTTGCTCCTTAAAAAAAGCTAAGGGTCTCTATCTCTCTCCTGAAATTAGATGCCCTTTCTCAGAAATCCCTAAAGCAGGAGAGAGGCAGATCCCATAGAATTTATTCAGGGTTGTGAAACGCTGCCATAATCAGACTTGTTCTTCTGTCTGTCTTTGGAGGTGGCAGTGTGGGGAGAGTTGGGTGAGGGTTTTATAATTTATTCTGATGAAACTTTTGCATATTCTATGAAGTAGTTGAATGGACATAGACTGTTGAGATCTATGCAGTCTTTGAGCTCCTCTCGAATCGCTATGTGCAAAGTGGATACAGTTTAAGAGGACTAATTGAGAGAATTTCACTCTAGCTTATTTGAGACAGGTTGATAATATATTCCCTTGGGAAGTGGGTGATGCAGCGCAAGTCATCCTGAGATTTAACCTTGAGTGTCATATATCCTGGATAAGTGACTTAACCTCTAAATTTTTTTTAAAATGCGGAGGATATTAAAAGCTAAGGACAAAACATACAGTACTTTTTTCTTAATTTTGTAGAAGAAACAGCTTTTTTTTTTNGTTGTGCATGATCTCAGAAGGGAGAAAGGCAATGGTACTTCCATCATTTGGGAATTTCCTTTGAGGACATAAGCAATTCTGGGTGTGCCCCAGACATTTTATTGGCAAAATTTAGATATCTGGAAACTTTAGGCCTTTCTGGAGCAAGAAGCTGCTGAGTGAAGTCTTCAGGTAGGTGACTTTTAGATTCAGTGTGTAAATCCTGGACCCTAATCTTTTTATGACTCTAGCTTTATATTCCCATCCTTGCTCTTGTGCTTCTGATTGCTAAATGAGAAAAGCCCTAAAGAGTGAGAACACCCCCCTTTCCATAATTGCAGGGTGAAATCCCAAACAAATGGCAAAGCACCCGTTGACTTCAGTCATGCCAGGAATTCACATGTGGTTAAAAGATAACTGGTTTTGTTTTTATTGTACGTCTTTCCCCTTTGTCCATAAGCATTGGCAGTGAACCTAACATAATGAGACTTGCAGAGCTTCCCTGGACAATATTATTAAAAAAAGAAAAAAGGAAGCTGTCTAATTTATCTAATAATAACTGAATGATAGCAAACTATTCACATAGTTGTCTTTGTCAGCAGGGAATGTATTTAGTAACTAAAGGGGCAGGCTTCCAATCGTATATTCCTATGAAATATACAAAGACCTGAGCAACAAAGGATGGTAGAAAATTTGCATGTCCATATCAAACAATATAAGTAACCTTTCATTAGAATTGTTCTGAATTAGTTAACTACAGTTCTGAGTTAATACTTGATGAGCATACAGACTTCTTTTCCAGCCATCACCAATAAGCCTGTATTTACACACAAAAAACATTTTATGACAAAAAAAATAAATCAGATGTTTTTATAACCTAACAATATTGTATTTAACCCAACTCCATCTAAACATTCTTCCATCGTTTTATCTGCAAAATTATTT
>VYZV01036036.1:92057-102588 GCA_013401275.1 Pandion haliaetus | reverse complement strand
GGCGGCACCCCCCCAACCCCCCTCCCCGGCAAGCGCCGTGTCCGCTCGTAGCCGGCATCCGTCTCCCTGCACGTGTGCCTGCGCGTCCAGCCTCCTCCTGCACGGCTCGCAGTAGTAGCGTGTCGGGGGACACGCTCTGCCCTCCTGCGAGCCTGGGCGACGCGTCCGTATGACCGAGAAAACCTGGGCGCAAAGTACAGCCGTACAGCGTGTGCGATCTACGCGGGTTTTGCAAAGACCCGCACATTTACACACACACGCCCAGCTGAAAGAGTGTTTTCAGCAAATACCACGAGGCCCTCAGTAATGTGAGGTCATGTCCGAAGGGACAGCTGAAATGCCACGGAAAAGGGAATTTTCTTTCTTCCTGCTTTTCGGTCTTGCATTATTTCTCTGCACATCCACACCTGCCCCATGTTTTTCAGCTTTCTGGACTTTTTGGAGTGCAACTTTTCTATGCTTTGGATACCATCCCAGCGTGTGCAGGCCCTGCCCACAGGTCACAGGGGCTCGGGCAGTTACTGCACCTTCCTTTAATCTTTGCTACAGATCCTCTGAAGGCCAAACTGTGCAAAAGGGGACAAAATGCACACATACCATGGAGAGCTTCAGTTCTTTGCATGACCATAGCCCTGGACAGCTTACTCCAGCGTGACAGCAAAGTAGTGACCCGTCCAGCAGCACGTTGAAGCCACCAGAAAAATAAGGAATGGCTTGCAAGGTTTTGTCCTACAAAGAGAGAGGAGATCACTCACTGTTCCTGAGACATGTCAGCAATCAAGGTGGTGTTCACTGAAGATCACAGCAGGACACAGCTCCATCGAGCTGAGCAGCAGGCCCACAAGAGATGCAGACTAGAACGAGCTTACGTGATGGGACAGGATTACCAAAGCATGGGAATATCTCCATTGTATCTTCTGTACCTGGTAGGAAAACCTCAGCTACGCAAGAAGCTCCAAACTGGGCTCCAAGAGCTAAAGCTAACAAAAATCAAAGCCAGCATCCAGAGGACTCATCTTTTAAATATTTGCGTTCAGCAGGACACAAATGCACGTCCCTGCTGTCTACACTGGGTTTTCTTCTTGTGTCTATACAAAAGCCACATGAGACAGCCACGTGTACGCAGGTTGCACTAGAAGCCTTTGCGTGCTCAGAGCTTTATGGTACCAGCATCATTATGGATATGGCAAGTGACTCTACCTACCTCGCGTGGATAGAACACGTCAGAGAGAACTTGAACTGATCTGTCATGTAGCTGCTCTCGATCAACACTGCGAAGCCATCCTGTACACAGAAGAACGTGTTCCTTGGCTGGAAGCCTGATGAATATTTAGAGCCAAGGAACATGCTGTTTAAAACCGAGAGTAGAATGCAAAGTGAATCATGGACCATGGGCAAAAAGATTTGAAAGAGGGAAGAAGTTGTATGAGCATTTTGGAAATAAGATGTACTGGCAGAAAGTACAGAAACGAAGAATTTCTTGACCATCTGGAAGGGTGACACCCAATAATTTGTTCTGCAGTGATGATGCCCAGTGACTACTGGTAGAAGTAAAGACTTCCAAAAACTGTGTAAAAGACACTAACCTTTTCTCTGGTGAAGGGCATGGATGCTGTCGAAATCACTTGGGTTGAACAAGAAAAGGCCTGAACAGCTTCTAGAAATTAAGAGACTGTTACTCTTACAGAGACCGCAAGTTAAATCCGCCAACCTCTTAATCTCTCTCGCTTTTTTTTTTTAATACTGTTCTTGCTCTTTGGCTGTATCAAAGAAATGCTTATAACACCACAGGCCAATGCTGAGCATAACAAATTCACAGCAAATAATGTACCTACGTGTATGGAAGGAAGAGCACGAGCCAGGGAATGGAGGAGTTTCTTCCTAATTAAGCTGCTGGCATACTGCTTAGCTGATGTCCTGACCAACTGTTTAATTTGCTATTTTCAGCAGCTTCATACATGTTGCCTCTTGCCTTCATCTTGCCCCCACTGGTACTGATGTGAAGCGCCTCTTAATTTCCATGAGAGCAGGGCAAGACTTTCACACAACATTTTTGCCCAGCGGGAGCTCTTATGCAGGGAGCCCAATCCCACGAGGTGTGCTCAGCTGCTGGCAGCCCGCTCCCACTTCCACTGACGCCACTGGCAGTCTTTGGTGGTAACTGGATAAGGCGCATTTCAGGCAAGTCTCCCCTTGGCAGGAGGTACTTCCATACCTGAGAAGGTCAGGTCTTTGGACTTCGTCTCCTCTCACAAATACCTGCTGGCTGCTCTCCATGGTGTGCAGAACCTGTGTGCTGGGAATGCATGACTACAGCCCCTGTCTGGATGGGAGTTGGGAAGAGGATTAGCTCTGCATTCAGTTCAGATGTAATCACTAGCATATCAAGTTGTAAAGCATCACAACTTTCACAATTCTAAAAATAAACATAAGCAGTTTGTTTCAAGCCGTTTGGCAGCCAAAGGGCTAATATATTAATAACATTAGACCAACAATAGCCCAGAACAATAACTACGGAACAATAGATTCTATCACTTCTGAAAATAGCCCTGTTTGGAAAAAAGAAAACATTTTTCCAAGAGCCACGAACCAGATGTAGTAGCTTGTAGTAGCTTCTTTATAGCTCTCCACTAAGGCTTCACGAAGTGGAAGACTGGTGTGATGCCTCCGAAGTCAGGAAGGAGCTTCTGTGGGTGGGAGACTGGACTGCAGGTTGCTGACTGTGACACACTTAGACCCTGTGGATACGGTTTGGTCTAGTTGAATGCATGCATTAATCTGAGTTTTTCTCTCTCTCGATCCGGCCTATACTTATGCAATACCTTTCTCTGCAAGTAGAACCATCAATTTGTTAACTTCCCAGCGTGTGGTACTAAGCAGCATGTAAGCAAGCACGGCTTGTAGCCAACAGCTTGGTACTTCAGTATCAGACCTTGTTGACAAAGAGACTGGATTGTCAAAGAAGTTAAACTTGAAGACAATGTAGTGAGAGAAATAATTGAAACTCCACTGCTGGCACAGGATGAAATTTGCTTGTCTTCACCTGAAAATATGAATCCGTGCCGGAGACCCAGAGTCAGATTTTTTTTTTTTTTTTTTTTTTTATCAGAACAATGGAAATAGCAAGTTTATAATTAAAAGTTCTGAAATGTGCAAATAAGATGTGCTGTGAGGAGCTGGCCTGACCCCATGTACCTCTGTGGGAACACCGAGCAGCCAAGCCCATCAAGGATTTACAGAAACTGCAGTCCTTCTGAGATCTTTACCATGAGCTGGCGGTTCAGCTCTGAGCGTCCACGTAATGCCAGTGAGCTCCAGCCTCCATTCACCACTCAGACATGGCCTGGTTCTCTGCTCACTGGCCAAGGCTCTGCCCGTCCAAAGAACTTCTGGCAAATTGTCAATACAAGATGAATGCCCAACCATAAATGGGGCCTTCATATTTAAAGCGTGTGTGCTTGTGTGTATATGGGGGAGAGGAGAAAATCACAGGACTAACAAGCTATGATTAAGCTCAGAAATAATGGTTTCCTGTTCAAACACAGAGCTATGTCTCTTCTTAGTACAACTACCTCATCCCTGATTGTGTCTATTAAAGACAATTACTGGGGGAGACAGATATGTGTAACCAGATGTGGAAACAACAGTCATGTTATGCACAGTGCCATAAGCAGTTTAAATTCTTTGGGGCTGAACAAGTTACATACAAAAAAATTGTGTGTGTGTGTGTTTGTGCACCGAGCAGCAGCTGTCAATGGGGAAATCCCCTTAGCCCACTTTAATCCTACGTTCTACAATCCCTAGGGATTAAACAAATGCACTAACATTATTTACTGTAATGCTCCCTCCCTGGGGGGCTTCAGTCCATGAAATCCACTCCAGCATTTGCAAGTTCCAGTTGTGAAATAGGCTGCGCGCATTCTATATTTGGTAGCTCGCAACAACTCTTGTAGTTGGGCCCGGAGTGATGAAAGGACAGGAGTCAGGAGTTCAGCTCAAGCAGAGGCTCACAGGGAGTGGGCTTGGGCTCGGAGTGGGAGCTCGTTTCTCACTGCACAGGTCTTACACAGGCACCAAGGCATTGCAGTGACTGCTGAGAGGGGACAGTGTTCACAGGACTATACAACATGCTTTCTTAAAATTAAAGGTGCTACCACAGTATTATTCCTCCCATCTACTACTGCAAGTAAGAAATGAGGCTTTAAACCCAGCCATGCAAGTGACACCTCATGTGCCTTCTGCTTTCCTTTTCTTATGATGAAAAATATGTTTGAACTTGGGTACAATCCCTGTGAAATGAGTGACAAGAATTCCATCGATTCAGATGCACAACTCTGACAGTCCCAATAAGGCTGTGATAGTGCAAACTGCACAACACCATCAAACTCTTATGACCATCTGGGTTCAACTGGTGGACATGGTGCCCAGCAATAACATACAAACATTTCAGGCTGGGCTCCCAAGAACCCTCTAACATATTTGCAATGCTAGCTGATTGCTCCATCTCTTGCTTGAGCTTCCCGTCTAAGTTTATTATAGCTTCTTCGAAGACAGTAAACTTCAAATTCTGTATTAGGCTGTCCTTGCCTTGAATTCATATACAGTTTAAATTCTTTAACTTAGATGATTGTACCAACTCTGCACTACAGTTTGAATTACTGCTGCCGCAGATGAGATGGCAAGCCACAGTCACAGGGAGCACCACCCTGAAGAAGCCACTGCTGTTAGTACAGGGGCAGGTTTGGCCCCATGTCTTTCAGGCAGCAGCAAACAGTACAAACTTCAGAGGCAAAGGAGTTTCACAGAATCACAGAATGGTTGAGGTTGGAAGGGACCTCTGGAGGTCATCTGGTCCACCCCCTGCTCAAGCAGGGTCACCTAAAGAAGGCTGCCAAGGACTGTGGATGGCTTTTGAGTATCTCCGAGGATGGAGACACCGCAACCTCTGAGGGCAACCTGTTCCAGCACTTAGTCATTCTCACTTGAAGAAGTTTTTCCCTGATGTTCAGACGGAACCTCCTGTCTTTGTGCCCTTTCCCTCTTGTCCTGTTTGTTGTTGATGCTTTTTGCACTGCTGACATGGTGTCTCGGGCTGGACTCTAAAGCCTGGCTTTGTCACCATAATCACTGGGCCAGTGGAGTTGTATTTTGCTGAATGCAAAGGAAATTATTCTCCATAATAGGAGATTCGTATGAGGACTAATATAATTTTTTTCCAATTTACACCAAATTCATAATAAAAGCTATACTCGTGTTACTGGCCTTCATCCTGCATGCAACAGCTTGTTTACTGCAGTAAACTTCACTCAGTGGTAAATGCCAGAGGGTACTCACATGGATAAGGAGAACCCCCATGCACAAACCTCCCAGGCCTGGGCTCTGAGCCTTTGTTTCTTTCCTGCTGTTAACAGTCAGGAACATGAATAAGCACCTGGGAGAGAAAGAGGGAGAGGAGCAGGGCTTCTGTGACCAGCAGCCCCCGTGCTGCTGAGGTTAAACAGACTGTGGAGGAGATGAGATTAGAAATCTCCCATCCATGCCCCTTGCTCCTCCTTCCCTGCATAACTGAAGCTCATTTCAGACACACTGCCTGGAGTGTCAGCTGGCATCTTCTGGGCTTCACAGAGGCAGTCGCTGCCATTCAGCACCACTTTTTCTATTTAAATTCTGTTTTCACAGGTTCCCTTGGGAAACCAAGGCACCAAGCACCACTCTGCACTATGCCAGCAGGGCGGTAAGGTCTCCCACTCCCTCTCCTGGGTGCCCACAGGGCTCATTCACAAAGTCCCGCTGCCACCACTCATGACGTTACACCTTGCTCTTAGAGGAGCAGCAGCAGCATGCTGTGCTGACCCCTTCATTCATCCTGGCCAGGGAGGCACACCTGGACCTTTTCATTACTATCTAATTAGAGATGACAGTATCATCCTCAGGACTGGGCCTCTATAAGGTAGCTGCTCCTGTACCAAGGCGAAAATACAACTGGGATCCTCACGGAGGAACTTCAAAACTGCTCCCCTCCTCAGGTTTCTAGAGAAGGGGACACCAGTAACTCTGCCCCTTGAACACAGAATGAGGAGACTCACTTTGCCTTTCCTACAGTTGCCATAAACAGAGTTTTCAGGGGGGGAAAAAAATTCTTGTTTCTTACCTCACTGTCATTTTTTTAAATTACCGAATACTGGAGCATTCAATGGATTACTATTCGCAAACACGTACCTGCTTCTCCGGCAGAACAAATCGAGTAATTTCTGTTTCTGCTTGAGCCTTCTGCATGCACACAAAAACATTTTTTATTCATCAGTGGTAAAAGGCTACAGCCATTTGACTTTAAACACAGACATGCTTCTGGGCTCTCTTCCAGGAAGTCTGTGTCACCCAGGCTTTAGATCGATATGTTTGTCTGCAAAGTCACCCTTTTGATCTGTAATTTTTCATTTTGACACAAGAAATGCCTTTTGGTCAAACTTCAGCAGTCCATTAAATTCCAGGCGTAATGGAAATGGGAATCACATTGCTGTAGCCATGTGAAGATTTCCACCGTTGGGGGTTTATTTACTCATGGGTTAATTTACACAGCCATATATTTGCGATTCAGACAATACTGCAAATACCATTCTCCTGCCTCATCTAAGATCACTGCCTCCTCCCCAATTGTTTGTTGGTGGTCTCACCAGCAGTCACAGCTTTATAAAATACTTTGTACATTTAGTTGTCTAATCTGCAGGAAATGTTATCGCAGTTTTCTAGTGCAGATGCTGAGCATCCTCCCAGCTTGGTCCTGTCGTTCACCACGTACACAGGCAGGGCCTGGCCGCTGGGACACCAGCCCTGCCGCTGGGAGCAAGGGCTCTCGCCAGCCCATGGCCCAGCTGGTCACCCCTGGCACACCACACTCTATTTGCACAACTCAGCACATGTCTTTTCTTTCTAAGTTCAAGGTTTCAGGGCTTGGGTTGGGGGGTGTGTGTGTGTGTGTGTGTTCTCCTTTTTTTGAAGAAAAAAAAAACCAAAACAAAAAAACCCAAAAAAACCCGTGTCAGCCATCCCATGGAGAGACACCCAAAAAGCAAGAGGGGTGGGAAGACAATCCAGCACATTATTAATGGGACAAGCGCGAGAATCCCCCTGCGCAGCAAGGTCTGAGCAAGGCTTTCGAATGATCTCACTACTATTTCTGAACGAAACACACAGCTCCTCCTGTGTTCCTAACACACTGGCTTTCAGTTGCTGAAGTTTGACCCTAGGGAGGATGCGATAGACACTCCGGAGAGTCGCAAAGCACTGAAGATGTTATTATAATCCGAACAAAGAACATTATGCTTTTAGTCCCCATTCACATCTTACCTTTCAAAAGCAAGCATTTTCTGTCAGCCTCTCAAAAATACATATAATGCACAACTCAGAAATACTGCTGTTATAATTGATTCATTTTTTACACTTATTTTAAAGGGGTCATGAAGATGTACAGATACTGAATAACTGGTTTGTCAAACCAGAAATGTCAGGAAATTCTGTATCTAAATATGGCCAAGATTTTCAGCAGTAACACATCTTTTAAGTACATTAATTGTAATGTGTTTTTATTAGGTAATTAAAAGGGGCCTGATTTTAATCCTCATTTAATAACTCCTCATTTAACAGAGGCGTTATATTCCGAGGGAGGCTGCTCAGTATTTTCTGGAATAAAATCAAAGATCTTAAAGCAACTCAAATGGGACATCTAAAAATTTTCATGGTTTTGGTCAGGACTTGTGTCCAAAATAAACAACTCTCCCTCACCCACCGAAAAAAACCCAACCCAAAACCATTTCCAGCACAGCTATGATCAGATCATAAGCATCTTGATTAAAGTTCATTGGCACTTCAGGACTTCAGCTATTAAATTAAAGCCAGAATCAAATGCATTGCCTGAGTAAGAAGAGGGGGCCAGGAAATTGGGAGGTGAGAGGACACGTGATCTGCCCTAACACAATCCTGCCATGCCGGGAGCTCCCACAAAAAGTGAAGACGCAGAGACACCAAAGAGAGTGGAGTGAGGAGAACCAAAAGCCCCAGCGGTGCCCACACCAGCCAGTCAGGAGGGGAGGGAGCAGCAGGACCCGCTCTGCTTAGATGTGATGAGCAGGACATTTTCTATGGATTGTATTTTTAGTCTGGACTTCGCTCACACACAGAGTCAGCTGACACAGTCTTGCTAGCCTGAGCAGCTCTCTGCTAATTTACTATCAGCTGGGGTCTAGCTGTTGGTTTCCAGCTTTGTTAACAAACCGTGCAGTGCTCCTGTCCCAAGTAAGGCAGGCCAAGCACAGGATACATGCCAGGTGACAGACACACGCATGGGGCCAGACTTTCATATCCCGAGCTCCTGCTGCAAGAATTCCCTCAGTTATCTTAAGTAACCCGCAGCCTCTCTCTTGCCTGAGCCAGGGCTGTTAGTAGTTTGTCTCCAGGAGGCTCGGCACAGTGTCTTGCCCTGGTGCAAACTTTACACGTGAGCCCGGAGGCACAGCTCCATTCCTTCTAATAAGCCAACCAGGACTTTTCAGAGGCGACAAACTGCTCCAAAAGCTTTACCTGTTGAAATGTGGTATTTATAGCAAAGCCTCCACCCATTCTTTGCAGTACAGGAACACCTCCTTGGCTTCCTCTGGACTTGCTTGACTACTACAACCAACGCATCATTTCTCAGTCGTACTTTGGGGGTGAGCAGGGGCCTATATCGCACACCAGGACTGTGCAGTGCTGAGCAAAACCAACAGCCCTAAAAAGATCGTCCTGAAGACTGGAGAAAAATACCTGTGCCCTGGGATCAGTGTGTCTGTGAAGAGCTGGGGAGCCTTGAAGACAACAACGTGAGCAGGATGGCACACACAGCACTGCATGTTACTGAACAGAAAGGATCCGGGCAGGTGAGCTTGTTCCAAGAGTGAAGATGCACAACAGTAGTCCTGGTGCAGAGCTTTCCTGTGGGCCCCTCCTCGAGGAGCTGGGCAAAGAGCCTGCGAAGGACCTTCCTCACAAGACACCGTGAGTTAGAAGCGAATATTCCAGTTCTGCAGAGACTGAAGTTAAGCAACTGGTACGCTGCCTGGATGTGTTTACAGCCACAGAGAACAGCAATGCCAGTGCTTTATTGAAATACCTGGTTCTTAGCCCTAGGTTCATGGCACACGTTTGGGCAAGACTCAGCTGCTTGGGTTTATGGGATGGCAAGCCTGTTTCAGGGAGGACCTTGGTTTCACAATTGGTTTCAACCAGAAACAAACCCACAGAATTCTGAAATTCTCTGCAAAAGCTGCAAGATGGCTTTTGAATCATTAGAAACATTTGGGTTTGACATTCTAATGTGAGACACTGTAGAATTAAAAAAAAAAAAAGGTCAAAATAGGGTCTTTCAAAGCTGGAACTTTCATCCTCAAAAGCCTCCAACAAAACTGACAGGATTTTGACAGCACTGCGTTTTCCAAGTAAAATCATGTCTACATTTTTCTAAACAAGTTCTAAATTGCATTTCCTATTTTTATATCAAAATGTACTATGGCTTTTTTTGTGGCTTGTTAATAACATACTGTACAACTGCTTTGTTGAAAACTCCCCAAACATCTAATGTGCACACACACACACTTCCAGTACCTGTTGAGAAAGACAAACAGCCTCCTACCCAGCCAGTCTTAGGCTAAGTGAGGCACATTAAACAGTGAAAACCAGCTTTTTCTAAGCATCAAAGGAAGCAGCTAGTTCTTTGGAAGAGGCTCCTCAGCTCTTCCCAGGGGAATGGCTATTGTGATTTTGCAGTTAAATGCAATAAATGCTATTCTTTACATATTTTAAGCTGTCTGAAAGCAGCAACAAACTGATGTTACCCAGAGCCAGCAGAAATGCCCGTGCACACGTGTAAAGCTCTGCACAGCTTCATGTATTAAGGACCAAGAAAAACCAAGGTCGGTTCTGGCGTCAATGGTACAACTGCGGTGAGCTTTTCATAGCTGTATTTGTTTATTCCAGGATTCGGCCTCCCTCTACCATTTAAGGACCCTGCGTGTGAGAATTACATCAAAACCAGCACCTCTAGAGAAAGTAACAGCAAGAGGGGTTCATCGCTTCCAAGCTCACCCATCACTTCCCCGGGACACAGCAACGCACGGCGAGCGAACATCAGCTTTGTTTTAACTACGATCCACTGCGTTCAGACAAGCCGTCCTGCAGCAAAACACCGAGAAATCCCCGCTGCAAGCAAGGGGTTTCCGTGCTCCCTTCGCACCGGTGCCGTGCCCGGGAGAGCACGTCCCACCTCCCCGGCGGGGCCGGGGGTCCCGGGGCGGTCCCGGGGCGCAGGGCTCTGCCCCCGCCGGACCCTTCCTCCCCGCAGCCGGGCCGCAGGCCCCGTGTCGCAGCCTGCCAACCCACGGACGGCGCCGATGCCACGGGTGGGCTCACCGCCGCCACCGCGGCCGCCCCGCTGGCTCCGCGGTGGGAATCGGCGGGGGGCTGGCTGCGGCCCCCCGCGGGGGTCTGTTGCCCCGCTCCC